>VOQK01027085.1:0-10098 GCA_015052645.1 Benitochromis conjunctus
CAGAGAAAGACGGAGCAGCAGGGACATACAGAAGAGCAGGAGAGTGAGGGTTAGGGTCTTTGTCCTTTCACTTGTGTCCTGTTTTTCAGGGTCCCATATAATTTCTTCAGAAGTAAGTACTGTATATGATGCCAGTATTTTCCCATATTTTTAATTATACCATATTTTGATATGGTATAATTAAGTTGGGATTTAATTCATTTTCCATTGCATGGATTTAATGCTTGTACTGTCAGTTAGTCTAGTCTTCAAGAGTCTTCAAGGGTGTTGTGCTTGGCCCATATTCTAAAATTAAATTCAGGATTTTTTAACACTTAGTTGTTCATATGCTCTGTAATTTTGTGGCGTTGCAGTACAAAAATAGAGTTCCCTTTATTATGCATGACACAGAACTAGAGATGGGCTGCCAACCTCCTGACAACCTCTGGTCCAGAGGTATAGGAACCACTCAAAACCACTTGCCAGCTGGTTGGTGAGTGGTTGCAGGAGGTTGCAGGCTGTCACAAAGAGGATGATGCACTAAAAACTTCTTGTGATTGCAAATTTTGCTAGCATGCTGCTGTGTTTGCAGAAAAGTCTGTGTTTCATGCAAACCACAGCCGATCATGGCTACAGGACTGTGCACCTATTTACAACCAATTTTTCATAGCAACTGGTGGTTTCCAGGGGATCACTGACTGGTCTCTGGGACTGTGTGACTGGGGCCTAAAGGGCCTAAGGGGCTCATCTTCTGCTGTTTATCATTATGTATAAACAAGCCTAAATTTCGAGTAGCTGATTAACTGATTTTTTTCATTATGAAATAATTAGATATTCAAAATCGTGATCAGACAACACAAATCTAGGTATAAAAAGATCTGGAATCAACGGTTAATGTGGGTAACTGTTGAATCCAGTCGGTCAGCTTTCAACCTAACAGACAGAGGAGGTCTGAGCTAAAGTGCATAGGCGATATCGCCTTCTCAGGCAGACATAAAGACTTACAGGATTCCAGATACCTGTAATCCCTCTCCGTTCTGTCTCTGTAATGCAGCTCACACCATGGTCGACTGAACTAATCTCTGATATCAGAGTATCAAGCAGCAAGAGGTCGGTAAACTGGTTCATTTATACAGGCAGACAGAAAGTCACAAGGAGCCCTGGCAGCTCTGGATTTGTACAGACTGCAACTGACATATGCTGATATGTGTTTCTTCAGACAGATAAATCATGAGATGCGATTTTAGGCCCTGAAGGGAGGCAGACTGGAGGCTGAGATGATGGATATGTGGACATGGACATGTTAACAGAAGTGGATAATGTCAGGCTTCATAGTACACATTTGCTTTGATCCACTGAAACAACCTGGAGAGGCAGGGCGTTCTGCAAAACAATACACCAACATCTGTCCCTCGGGTTTATGAGAGCATTTTCTCAGCTGTCACATCGTATCGGTAGCTATTTGACTTAACATTCATTCGGTAATTTTAACAACACCACAAAGTCCCTCCATCATCCTCAGCAAATATTTGCATCAGCATTTCTCTAGCCAAAGGAGTGAGTGTGTGTGTGTCTTTTTAATTGGCTGTGAGGACCTCAGCAGCTTAACCTCTGAGATCATTGAGATTTTGATGTGAGATTTGCCTGCAAAATCTCAGCGTGTGAAAAGAGGTCTATTTGCATGACGAAAGGGGGGAGGGGTGACTTGCTTAATAACATTCAAACATTGAGCGTGTCAAGCTATGAGGAGGAGGATCAGACTGAAGCAGCGTCACAGGTCTCTCTTCTTTTTATAGGTTCCTTTTTATAGCTTCTTCTTGAGTCCCTTATCACTTTGATCATTGCTTCTTAACTGGTTCCTGTTTTAGCATCATTTCCACAGATTGCTCAGTCAAAAGAACCGCCTTACAAATCCTAGGTTTAAGCTTTGCTGGTGCAACAGTCTCTGAGTCAAACCAGTCAATATATGGGAATTCTTAGCTTCAAGGCATTCAGATATGAAAATGTTTTCATTTTCATCACCTGGCTGCATTATAGCCATTCATATGCAGAGGCTTATACTGACTTCTCAGGGGAAATTAATATGATATGACTGAGTGATTCAACACTGTAGAGCAGGAACACGGTAGGTCAATATAGTGGGTGGGATGCTATACGAACAGTCAGCTGCATTATAAACAGGGGATTGAATGATATTGTTGTCATTCTAATCGTCATGGGGAAAGATCAGTATTTACACTCTCGCCATAAAACAAACCGAAAACCCTCTTAGACTCTCACAGTAAGGTTAATCGAATTCAACGCTGAATGATGAAAAATAAAGACTTTTCTGTTTCTGTCCATGGACTCAAAGCATGGACGCAGCCACTGTGATGATGACAGCAAGAGGATTGTGAAGCCGCAGTGTTATAATTTGGATTTTGGTGTGCCAGAAATGACTATATTTGGATAAAAAGGTGGAGTTTGAAGTTACTAGAAAATGCTAGCAAGCTTTTATTTGCTCCAAAAAGCACCAGCAAGACAAACACTGTCACAGACAGCTGTGTGTTTGTGGACTCATTGAAGTGAGGTGTGAACTACAAAGATTAATAGGTTTTCTATTAATCTTTGTAGTTCGCACCTCACTTCAATGAGTCCACAAACACACAGCTGTCTGTCACAGTGACTATGACCTGAACTTTTAAATGTAAATAATTTTTAAGTGTGGTAATCTTAAAAAAAAAAAAATATTACATTCACCAGAGTTGTTATAAATTGGCAAATAAGCAACTTTATAGTGATTGACTTGTTTTTGGAACCAGCCTCAAGTGGCCACTCAAGGAATTGCAATTTTTTGGCACTTGTTAGTTGGCTTCATTTTACAGCCCTGATGGTTACTGTTGGGTTTTGTCATCATGGTGTACTTTTTGTCACTTGAGAAAAGAGCCAGCACTCCACCCCACCACTTAGCTTTGTGTTTGTTTTGCTAATTTGTCAGACAACAGAAAAAGAACAGGGGGGGAAGCGAGTTGGAGCTGCAACAGAAAAAAGAGGCATCTGAAAGCATTTTCCCAGGTGGGATTTAGTGCCAACTAAAAACAAAAATGAGACAGCAAACACCAAGCTAGTGCACAACGTATGTTAATTAAAAATCCAGGCCAGTGACTGGCAGCCGAGAGATAAATCTTCCAGAATGGATCTTTTCCCAGAATCCAGGGACTGTAATTTCTGTGAACAGAAACATTAGTGTTTTTCAAGAGACATGATTATAGATCTAATGGAATAATCCAAGGAAACAACTGTTTTGCAACACTTGAAGCGGGGGGTTTTAGTATACCTTTTTTAGGAGGCCTGCAACACCGTACAGTACATACACAAAGCATACAAAATTCAGCACCATGGACAGTGGCATTAATCTTTGAGCAGTCTACAGGCAACAATTTGTCTCGGGCCCACACTGCTGCTGTAGGAAAGAGAGCTGTATTGAGTTCAAATATTTGACATAAAAATGTTAAATTATATATATGTATGTATATATATATGTATATATATATATATATATATATATTTATATTTTCACATATTTTGCTGTGAAACAATAAAAGTGTTAACAATTTATTATCCTTTTTATAGAATTATCTGACTGTTATTGTGTTATATGAAGACCTGGGTTTGACAATAGGCTCACACACCAGTAGCTAAACTTTTATTACAAAATAGTAATAACATCTTGTAATAACTAACAAAAACACAATGTCATTGTTACTGTCTCTTATCATCTTTGATATGATCAGCCACTTCATTAGTAACATGCTTCTTAATACAAAAATCTAATCAGCAAATTGCATGTCAAAAGCTTTTTTGCATTTAGGCATGTAGACATGTTCAAGACATCCTGCTGAAGTTCAAACAGAGCATCAGAATGGTGAAGAAAGGTGATTTAAACAACTCTGAATGTGGCTGTTGATGGGAGACAGGCCGGTCTGTATATTTTAGAAACTGCTGATCTACTGGGATTTTCCCCTTGTGAAACATCTCTAGGGTTTACAGAGAGTTGACTGAAAAGCAGAAAATATACAGTGAGCTGCAGTTCTCTGGCTGAAAATGCCTTGTTGATGTCAGAGGTCAGGCAAAAATAGTCTGACTGCTTAGAGCTGATCGGAAAGTAACAGTAACTCAAATAAACACTTGTTACAACCAAGGTATGCAGTAGAGAATCTCTGACGTCGCAACAGGTTTAATCACCAGAAACGGACACCAGGAGACGGGAAGATCATTGCTGCTGCAACATTTGGATGGTAGAGTCAGAATTTAATGTCACCAACATGCAGTATGGATCCATCCTGCGCTCTAATAGTTGTTCAGTTTGTGGTGGAACATCATGCCTGTTGCTTACCATGTCCAAGCCCTTCACAGTGTACAGTGCACGTTGCTGCTTCCAGTAGAATAGTACACCATGCTGTAAAGCTTAGATCATCTCAGACTGGTTCCACTGTACTCTGGATGACCTCCACAGCTACCAAATTGTGATTTACAGGCTTAAATAAAAGATGCAGTCATCATGACAAACAACTAATTCTGATATGTGAGCTGCTGATCTGTTTATAAGCTCTTGTGTTGTTTAGGCTTTGTTGGTGATTTTGGCACACAGCCTGGCAAAATTAGGCAAAAAACTTAATTAAATTGCATATATAATTAATCCAATTAAATACAATTTCAATAAATAAATTGCAAAAAAAAAAAGGAAAAAGCAAATATGATACAAATTCAAACTCATATATTCAAATGAATAATTAACTAATTGAAATAAAAATTGCCAGAAGGTTCAATAAGCACTCCGTTTTGAATTTTCTTGCAATTATTTCATGGTTCAAGCAGAAAAGGCTTTATAGTTGATCAGTAAACCAATCAGTCTACATTCAGTGGTTATTTAATTATTGTTTCCTGATCAGAACAATATTATTCTCTTGCAGGTGAGGGTTAATTGCAAGGGTTGTTTTTTCAGATTCTATTTGTGGCCGCGATAAAAGATCACAGCTGATAATTATATGAATGTATCTGAAATCACGTCTCAGTTCTTTCACCACGTTTCTGTTGTCTATTCAACTGGTAATTGAGCTAAGTGCTTTAACATTTGAAATCTAACAGCCACACAAGTAAAAATCTTAATAGTCTGTGGGATCCTGAAGTTACACAGTGTGCATAAGTTATCCTCTGACATTCCTCTAATCTGTCTTTTATACATCAAAATCATGACACTCATGGAAAACTTATTCAAGCACTTTAAATTCTGATGAACTGAAAGACGGGGATATTCTTTCGCTCATCACACTCTTATTTATAGAGTCATTAGCTAATGTCTCACACTTTATGTCATCCATGCATCAATTTTCTTAGAACTTATCAAGCCAGGTTTTTAGAAGGCCGCACCATTGGGTCCAGGTTACATCCTGGACAGGTAACCAGTCTATTGCAGGTCTAACGCAGCTAGGCAGACAACTATTTTCACTTCTTTGCGTGAGACAAGAGGATAACCACTGCACCACCATTGCACACTTGCTAAGAATAAATGGGGTCTCCTTAAATCTATTAAAATATGATAAAATATTCATCTACATTCAATCAATTAGAAAATTATAAAAGAATTTAAAACATGTCTTTCTTTGTTTCTTTCCTGATATTTCCAAGTATTGACCATTTTAACGCCTGTTATTGCTTGTCCACATTCAGACTGACTTTTATATATTCAATCACAAGAAATCTTTAAAAAAAAAAAGAAAAAAAGAACAAGCTGGACTTCCATGTTCACTGTTTTATAGCCTGCAGCTCACAGTAGTCTATATAGACACGTAGAAAATAATGCAGAAATCCAGTGCCTGTGTTTAGTTTTTATTATTAATCTTTTTGTCAGTAATCATCAACAATGGGAAAGAACTCCTCAGCATTTCTGACCCCAAACAATTCATAAAGAAATTAAATACACACAAAACAAACACAGTTTGATTTGTTTGTGCAGCACCATAATTATAATTATTGTAAATGTTGAAATAAATAAATAAATGATAAAGGAGTTTAAAACAATGACTCATACACTCAGGATTGGTCAAATGGAAATGGACCTTCAGTCTATTTGAATACATGTGAGTGCTGAAAATCAACAGCATCTTTATCTGTGTAAAATGCTACTGCACACTGAACACGAAGACTCACTAGAACAATGAAGACCAACAATGACAAACTGCAAAAAATAAAAAAGCAAAAACAGTGTGATTTACTGTTTTTGCAGCGTCGTCTTTAATTATTGCAATATTTAACTGCACATTTCTTTTATTTAAAAATTAATGACCCGTTACAGGTTGAATCAAACAAAACCCACATAAAGATCACAACAGTCTGAACCAAAATCTTATTTTACAGTACCATATTAAAGACAAAACTTTATCAATGTTATCTTTTTTAACATCTTTTTAATACATTTTTAATCTTTTTTCCTCTCTTTTTATTAAAGTTACATTTAAATACCGGTAAGTTAGATTCTTCCCAAGTCTCTCCATTGTTTAAACTGCCCATTTAATTTTATTTATCATTATTTATTGCGTTTAAAATCACCTGTACTTTTAGTTGTACAGTCCTTTTTTTATTTATTTATTTTTACAACAAATCCAGTATTTATATTTCAGTTTCAATCAAACCTAGTTTTTAGTGTTTTTACCAAGCTGTTTTAACCCTGTGGTAACTTTTACTTAGCCCACTATTCCCTGTATCTTTTAAGAACAAGGTTTTAACATATAGTGTCTTTCTACAAGCAGCTATTACAATCTCTTGAACAAAATATTACTAAAAAATGAATGAAAAAAGCAGGCTAGTGTAAATGTTAATGGCTTTGGTATTGGAAAACAACCGTTTCCTAGGTAATTGAACAAATAGCCTTCGGGACTGTAGGCAGTGGTGGGTGACCCGAAGCATTTCCCAACTACAGCGTTTGGGAATCTGGCAAAGACCATCTGTGTGTCTGGAAAAGGTGAACATCGCTTCTGGTGGCGTCTGCCTGACTGAAAAAAAAGGAGCTTTGCCCTGCCCTTTTCTTAATGGTGGGCGGAATTTTACATTTTACAGAAGTACTCTCAGTACTAACAGAAATTTTTATCATAGTTTACTGGAATACATTGAAGATATTTTCGGTTTTGTACATTTTATTTTTGTCAGGAAAATTTTTTTTACACCTACTTACACCTATTAAATGTAGCAGGCAAAGTCAAATATTTCAACATGCTGAACGCTTTTATTATTGTTGTTGTTATTATTAGTACTAGTCGTATTACTATAGGTTTGCACATAAAGAAAGGAGAATTGCACAGCTGCAACTTTAAGACTCCACACGCCTCCCCTCCGTCAGCTCCGACAATGGTCTTTTCCAGCTCCGCTTATCACAGCAGAATTTGTAACATGCCATAATTTCTTAACCGGTGCGTGTGGGTCCCCGGAAATCAGATGTCATTACCCGACCCGGCTAATTTGGCGGTCGTTCCTGCTCTTTTGTTTTTTGACAATGCCAGCGGCGGGGACCAGCCGCACCTTTAGGATCGTATTCTCGGCGTCGCTGGCTCTTTGCACTGAAGAAGCCTCCTAGGATTGTCCGCTTCATGGTATAGCTTGCACAGACTGCAGTTGTCATTGATCCGCGGCCAGAGCCTCTGCTGATAGTAAAGGAACAAATTGTGAGTATGCACACTGTTGCCGCCGGTATCGCAGTGACCTACATTGCCCCATTCCTTCGGGCTCAAGGTGATTTTCTGCGGTGCCCCTTTTATCTCCCCAACTCTGGACTGATGGGGATGTTGGGTTGGAGTAGTGAGCGCTTGGAGTGGAAGCATATGTAGCGCATGTAAGGTATAGATTTCGTGGTTGACATTGTGAAGCTCTGCAGGAGGAAGAAAAAAAAATCACGGCCGGCTGTCATAGTGGAGAGACATAGCAGAGAGTTAAAGGGGGGCGGGATGCAGACTGAGAGGCTGGCATGATGTAATGCACTTGAGACAATAGCCAAGGATTCTCCCCAATTATCATTTCAGAGAATGAGGAGGAGTTGTTACAGTGGTGTCAAGACGCGATCAGCGCCGCAGTCAGGCCGCCTTGGAGTGTATGTGCGCGCGCGCGCGCGCGTGTGCTTAGTAACCGCAAAAGGACGAGCTGTCACATGAGGAACAGCTGCCCCTCCTATAAACAACATTATCACCCGCTATTACAGAGATGCAAGGAGGAAGGAGGCATTCAACAGACTCCCCGTCATCCATCCATCTACCCACCTGCCTCTCCATTCACACTTTTTATCCTGTAAATGGATGAATGAGTGAACAGACACACTCACTCACACACATACACATGCAGATGCTGGCTCGCTGGTAGAAGGTTAATGGCTGTAGGCAAAGCTGTGATTTCCCTCTGATCTTGCCAATTAATATTAACATTTACAGGCGTGCACGGGGAAGAGATGTGGCAATATTTGCATTAGCAGGAATTCTGACTTGTGAAGCTGTGGCACATACTTTTAAGTGTGACACAGATACATTATGCAAAGCTAAGATGCTGAATTTCATGGGTTTTAAAAAAATAAAGTGTGTGACTTTCCAGTTAGGCACCTCAAACATGCAAATACGCCTTTCTAGCCTAATATGGCCGGTGTGCGGGCGAAGCTTTTATTGCCCTGAGGTTTCATCGAGAAAAGTGGCAACCTGTGGAAGGAGCTTTTATGTCCATAAAATGATCGTTTAAGGTCCTCTTTTACAGCCCAGGGTTGACTGTCGCTAAACCTTTAGTAATGAGGAAGGTAAAATGTTGCGGTGAGGCAGGTGTGGTAGTAACAAGCGGCACTTTTCAAATCACCTCCAACTTGAGCTTTATTGCCTTTTTGTTCACCTCGATCAGTGCTCTTATTCAATCTCCATTGATTCATGGTTTGCATGACCTTGCTGCAGGGGATTGTGGGTGATGTTAAAGGCTACACTATGTCCTTTCATCCTTTCATGTGCATGCAGACTTATTTTCAGTTGAGGACACAACCGGTAAAAACACACACACAGAGCACCCTTCCCCCTCCTCACCCTCGCAGATGCTCACACACAGGTAAATGGGGAGTCACAGAGAAATGGAAACACACACACACACACACACACACACACACACACTTGATGCTCAGCCTCATCACCCTTTCCCGGCCTTCCTAATGGCAGCAGGCTGGGTGTAACTCTACACCGACACCATCCTCCTCATCCCATCTCCGTCTCATTCACCTTTTACTACCACAGCTTCACATGAGAGTATCAATGAGTGCTGAATACTATTTTTGTGATGTAATGCATTACAGTTTCACAAGCTATTTTTCCATGTACTGAACAAAAGATTGTGGTTTGGACTAACACACTGTTTGAGGAGACAAAAGCAGCAGTTGCTTGTAGACTTTGTGACTGTAATTCTCGGGATCGAGGCAGATGGGATTTCAATCGCTGAAATAAAAACTTACTATAAAGCTTGTGGGCTTGTTTGGAAGTGTGTTTTTTAAGGCAGGTAGTTTGTTCTCAGCCTGCTGTGGAAAACATTATGTTACCACGATATGCAGAATATCTCAGAAATAGGGGTACAGTAAAAGTCAATTTCTGTCCCTTCAGGTAAGCTAATTATTAGCTAATAGGGCTAATTGTATGACCTCAAAGTAACTGTGTGCTTTTTTGAGGGCCAATACATGTGTGTAGCTGATAAGTAGAAGGTATATATTTGGACAATTTCTTCTAGATTTATCAACAAATATAAGGAGACGGTCTATCTTTGTCCAAATACAACAAGTACTAACACAAAAAGTAAAATACTTTTTTTACTCTTAGATTTTAAGGTTTTGCTGTTTACTGAAGTTAAATGACAATGATTCAAACAAGTTTTACACAGTGTCTGTCTTGTATCTTGCATCAGTGGTTAACGCTGTGGTTTAATTCCTGGGGCCTTTGTTCTCGTTGTGCCTGGTGGGTTTTCTCTCATTGCTGCAGTTTTCTCTCACAGTCCAAAGATGTGTGTTAGGTTAATTAGTGAATCTAAGTATGCTATAATGGCAGCCACTAGACTAGTGCTATGATTCACTTAATTAATCGT
>VOQK01027087.1:0-15990 GCA_015052645.1 Benitochromis conjunctus
AACCAGCGAAGAATCAGGACACTGGTGGTCCTCTTCCTTTGAGATACCAGACAGGACAGTGTCAGGTTGTCGTTGTCTGTTACCAAGACGACAGGCCCAGGGGTCACTGTCACATTAAGAGCATGGCATACCTCTGTTGACAAAAAAACACAAACGCTTTGGGTTATATATGTACAAATGCATACAGCTGTCATTTTAATTAGATTTTTTTTAAATATACCATTTAGTTTCAATCTACTCAGTATGTTCCTTTTCCAAAATGTGTGCTTCTGTTACTGTCTAATATTTTCCGAGTAAGATATCAAGGTAAATGTGTGTCAGCATAAAATTAAATCAAACTATAAGTGACACAGAATGCTTATATGACTAAATCCTTCTTTCTAAATTAGTAATAAGCTAGAGTTAAATGTGTGTTTGTATGTTGTCACAGCTTTAAACAATCACTGGTTCTATTTGTGCGTCTTCCCATTATTGCATGCCTATTCACTCTCTTTTAGCAAGAAACCGTAAAAGCAGTGCAAAAGAAACTGCTAAAGTATGACTTTACTTTCCTGGATGTGCTCTTATTTTAGTCTGCTGTGAGCCAGGTCAGAGAGAAAGGGTCTGGACACAATATGTGTGACCAGACAGGCGAAGAGAAGCTACAGGTGGGAAACATTCATCCTCGGTATGGAACAACCGAGAACAGGCAAGGAGAAACATGGAAGGATAACAGGGACCATCTGGTCTTCCATGCTGCTTTGCTTAATTTTTTCTTTCTTTCTTTCTTTTTTTTTCGTCTTGTTTGTTGGGGAATCTCCCTTAGGCTCTCTGGGGCTTGTCTAACACTATTTCATGTGGTAACAAAAGCAGCTGAAGTACTTCAAACAACGTAATCCACAACTGAAAAAAATATAGGACATGAAACATGAGTTGTAAGTCTACTTCACAGCAGTTTTTAGGACACAAATTATATGTAAAAACTAAACTGAGGTTCTCTGATCACAGACAACAAACCACCCCAATGTCAAAAAACTGTTTTTTGGGGGAGGGGTTTTTTGCTTTTTTTTTTTTTGTAAACAACTTTTCTCCATCACACTATTAACACAATAGCAAACGCGCTTGCAGATTGTGAGTTTTCTATTATTTTCTTACCAAAGGTCCATAATGCACTGAAACGTTCACGGTGGTGTGTGATGACAGCTCGAGTTACAACTCAAACACATATTGCCTCTTTTACGCCTGTTTGCTCACTTTCCCATTGCTGTATGTTGCGGTAAAGAAGGCACACTTACCTGTGACCAGAGCCTTAGTCAGGACAAGGATCACTACAGAGAAGTACATTTTCCACAGTCAGTGAATCCATAAACCCAGACAACTGCACAGCAACTTACACAAGCAGCTAGATTCAAAACAGAGCCTGACTGCACAACCCACCAGAGCCCTTACCCACCATTAACTCTTCTCCTCTTTCTCCTCTTTTCTGTGTAATATGAAACAGTAAAGGCTCTGTTCCCACTTAGAAACTCCCACTCTCTCCCAGTACTCTCTGCCTCCCTCTCCCTGTGGCTGTCTCTCTCACTCTCTTTCTCTTGTGTGTCCTGCAAAACGTAGGAAATGTCATTTCCTGTGTTCTGAGTGTGTCCTGGACCGTGGCCCAAAACCCCCAGAACTCCAAAGTGATGGTCAAGTCTCGTGGTTTGTGTGCATGTGTGTGTCACATTGTGTGCAGTTCTGAGAAGCATACACAGTAAACTGCTGAAAGTGCATTTCCATCACCTCAGTCACCAGGAATAATGCTCATCTTGCATCTCGGAGTAAAGGCCAAATGCTGATGTTTATTTGTGTGAGCTTCATATTTTTGTGCATGTATGCATGTGTTTATGCATTTATGTCGAGGCACATTTGTCCCTGTGTGTGTGCTGGGACCTCTCCCAGCTGCTGGACAGAGTGGCATGGGTTTGTCTCTGGCTGTGGTTGTCAGACTGTCCCAGTGGTATGAAGCCTGCTGCTTTATTGGGCACGCTAAACTGCTGAGGCAGGGCTTCTGCTGGCGCTTTGAGCTCTGCCAAAGCCAAATGGAATTACACAACAGATTTAACCCTTCAAGTCATATGTAGGATTCTCTTCAAAGGAAGTGAGTCTGTGGGAATCTACTGGTTTGGTTCATATGCTGGTTTAATTTTGAATACATCTTTTGGCATCATTTTTTTTTTTAAAGACAGACAGCTGTAATATAAGATTAAGCCACAGTACAAGTTTTATAAATTAAGAATCATGTGTCAAATTTGTTAAAATGATCCTTCTGCTTTTTGACTTCTTAACAACATCTTGTGTTCAGGGTTTCCCTCAGGTTTTTCTCTACCCAGGTCTTAAGTTCAGGTCTTTGCTCCAGCAGAGGAAGCACTCTGCTCTGCCCCACAGTGGTCAAAGCAGGTTACTGCTCCTCAGGGGATCAGCAATATGGTTACGTTAAACTGGAGAGTATAGGCATGCATTCTCACCACAGCGGCGTACATTTAATTGGAGTGTGTGGATCAAGGGAAATAAAGAAAGCACATTTTCACACACTCGTGGGTATAATATTAAAAGATTTAAAGATTTGGATTGCATCATACAGTAAAAAGGACACAAAATAAATGCCATCAACAAAATGTTATTTTCCTTTATCTCTCAGGACATATTACTGCACATTACAATAGCACATTGTAATTGTCTTATGCAATCATAAAAAGACTCTTCATTTTGAATCACTCAGGCCCAGGGTACATTTCAAACGTCAGAGCAGGATGTCATTATATTACATTATATTATGGTTGTAAAATAAAATCAGCCTTTTGCATGTTTTCCTTTTGGTTTATTTCTAACTTTTACAAAGAGGTTAAAATACAGCCTCCGTGATGAGAAATGATTAATCGAAGCATCTTTTTTATTATCTGATTCAGCCCATGTCACGCTACTGTTTCACAGCAACCCAGAAACAATTTGACAAACTTTCAGCTTAAAAAAATAGACTACTGTATAATATTAATTCTTAAAAACAGCAACAGCCACATCAGCCACACCGTTTTTTTTTTCACTTCATCCATGGCTGAATTCAAAAATTATGCCTTTGAATCTCAAAATCTCCAATTTGTGCTTAAAGGTTAAGCAGGCTTGTCAGTAGCAAAAGTTTTTCCAAGCAACCTTTGATATACTGTATGATATATAATAAAATGCAATTAGGTTGAACAGGCAGTGCTAATTATACTGTTTACACAAGAAGCATAGCTTAGCTTCTCACATTCAAAGTCAAATGGAATGGTGAACTCTGTAAAACAATAAATAAATCAACAGCGAATCTCCAAAAGCAGAAACAATTTAACAATTTGTTATAGAGACTTATTAAAACTACAAACCAAAAACATTCTGAGACTATTTTCACTTGAAAAAGTCATTTGCAACCACTTTAAATCATGTATATTATGATCCATTCACTCTTTACTTTATTAAATATCTAATGACTCTCACCAATCAGACACCTCCATAAAGTCCTCCAGTTCACTCATAGTTATTATATCACGAGGATGATAGTGAGAGTGGGCTGAGTTATCATTTTCACAAACTGAGCTTCCTGCAAGCTGGCTGTTTGTGTCACACTCTGGGAACGACTCATAAGAGCCATGTGTGCTGTAAATTGTGTTATGTGTTTTGTCTTTATCATTAACTGTGTCCATGTACGGAGTCTTCTCTGGACTGTAGCGATGCCCTTCAGAGTTTTGTCCCGGTTCAACAGGCTGATATCCAGGCTGCTGGTTCTGGTGGATAGTTGTTGACTTTTTGGGATGTAGGGAGTTGATACTTGCAGGTTGGTAGTGTTGGGGATAACCGTGGTACCCTTGATAAAGCACAAAGGGTTTGCCAGCAGGAAAAGTCTGGGAGAAGGGCTGTTGCTGGGACTTAATCTGCATCTGAGGCTGTGGGCATGTTTGCTGGGTTTGAGGTTGTGAGATGCTCTTGCCAGACTCGCGCACATTCAGTTGAATATACTTTCCCGTCTGTGGATCAAAGAAAGTCTTCTTTTTCACTTGAACAGGCAGGTCCACTACAAAATACTGACCAGAACCAGGGTCTTGCAGCACCTTGCGCTGGGTCAGAGGGTAGGCCTGGGGATAGCTTGACTCTACATGATACTGTGTCACTGGAGCTGGGTGGTTGGCATGGTGGAAAGTGGGAGAAGAGGGAACATGAGCAACAGTCTTAGGAGCAGCAGTATGGGAAGCAGGGCCAGTAGCATAATGAGACACACCAGGGAGGGGAACAGCAGCAGTAGAATGAGGGATAGAAATAGGACCAGTGGCATGAGGGGAAGCGTGGAAAGAGTGGTGAGAAGACTGGTGTTCTGTATGGGAGGAAGGCAAGCTGGACCCTGACACAGGAGCATTAGCAAGGGAGACAGGTGAGGAAAAATGAGGGGAAGCCATAGCATGGCGATTAGAGGATCGTACCTCAGTGGATGAAGAGGAACAAATAGTGGAGACATCTTTCTCAGCTCCAGAAGGGCTGTCTGCGCCAACATTGGACAACTCTTTCTTCATTCTCCGAGTAGTTAACCTTTGAGCCCTCCGTAGGGCTTTCTCGCTCTTTGGGGGAACAGCTGGAGGCTTGCCCAAAGAACGGGACACATCACTGCTGAAGCTACATGCTGATTCTGGTCTCTCGTAGTCATAAAGACCTCGTATGTCTGCCAGGTCTGCTGCACTGGTGGCAAAACTTTCCACATCTTCTGACATATTGCTGATGAGAGAGCGTGAGTCATCTTCCTCCATAGCAATGCTTCTCCTGGAATAAGGCCTATAATGAGGGATGGGGGCTGAGTTCTCCTGTGGTGAAGATGCTGACTTCAAAGTTGAAGATTCACTGATAGCAGTGAGTCTATTTAAACCTGTGTGAGGCTGGACAGGAGTTCCAGCACTGTGTCTTATTTTCTCCTGTTCCTCCTCTCTTTTCTCTGATCCCCTGTCATTGGGTGAACCCACACGGAAATCTTCTCCAAAGCTCTTATAGAATCGTGGCTTAACTGATTTGGTTGAAGAGGAACCTCTGAAGGTGTTGTCCTTTACTCTGAACATTAAGGGCTTGGCTCCTAGAGCAGGTGAGGAATTGTTGGATCGGGGCAGAGATGGAACTGGAGATGCAGGGGCATGGGGTCTATAAGGTCTCATGTGGGACACATGGGACTCAGTTGATTCATTCTCTGATAGATTGTTTGTTTGTTGGGAGGGTGAAGGGGAGTATAGTTTCCTTTCTCTTTGTTTTGTCTCCGACTCTGTTGAAGTGATGGCATAGTACTGGAGAGCATCCACCTGTGCTGCTCTTTTTTGCTCTCTCTGAGTATCTATCACCTTCTCACTGTCAGCTATTAACTTTTCTTCTTCTCTCTTGTTAGCCTTGATGTCATTCTCTCTTTGAGCTAGCATGCATTCTTTTTCCACTCTCATCTCATTTTTCAGTGCTTCTCGGCTTTTCTCGTGAAGTTTAGGCCTCTTGTTGGCTTGCTTTTCTTCTTTTATGATGTTTACTCTTTCCACAGCTCTCATTTCTGCCTCCCCTTTTTGAGTTCTCATCCATTCTTCCTTTTTCTGCCTTTGTCTCTTTTGCTCTTCCATTTGTACCTGTTCAATCCTCTCCTCTTGTGAAACATGCATAACTTTATCTCCTTCTCTTGGTTTTCTTTTCTTGTCTTCCTCAATATTGGCAAGTATCTTCTCCTCAATCTGTCGTTGTTCCGCAATCAAAGCTGCTCTCCCCCTCTGTTGAATCTCTTGAACTGCTCTCCTTTGTTGCTCTCTTTGAGCTGCTTTCATCTGTAGCTCTTCTTCTGCAGCTCTCTGTAGCTTTTCTTGTGTAGTTTTCCTCTGTTGCTCTTCTTGTGCAGCTCTTCTTATCAGTTCTTCAGCAGCCCTCTGTTTTTCTTCTTGTACTATTCTCAGTTGTTCTTCATGCACAGCTCTTCTCTGTTGCTCTTCTTGTGCAGCTCTCCTTTGTTGCTCTTCTTGTGCAGCTCTTCTTTTCATTTCTTCTGCAACCCTCTGTTTTTCTTCTTGTGCAGCTCTTCTTAGTTGCTCTTCATGCATAGCTCTTCTTTGTTGCTCTTCTTGTGCAGCTTTTCTCTGTTGCTCTTCTTGTGCAGCTCTCCTTTGTTGCTCTTCTTGTGCAGCTCTCCTTTGTTGCTCTTCTTGTGCAGCTCTTCTGTGTTGCTCTTCTTGTGCCACTCTTCTCTGTTGATCTTCTTGTGCAGCTCTTCTCTGTTGCTCTTCTTGTATAGCTCTTCTTTGTTGCTCTTCTTGAGCAGCTATCTTCTGTTGCTCTTCTTGTGCAGCTCTCTGTCGCTCCTCTATTCTTCTCTTTTTCTTCTCCTCAATTTCTTTCATTCTCACGTTTTCTTCTCTTTGCTCTGCTCTAATATCCTCTTCTTTCTGATTAACTTTTCTTTCTTCATCTGCTCTTCTTTCTGCTTCCCTCAGCTTCTCTCGCCTCTCCTTGATCGTAATAGCTACGGCCTCACGCTCTTTTGCTCTCCTCTCCTCTTCCCTTTGAGTGGCTCTCCTCTGTTCTTCAGCCAGAGAAGCTCTACTCTCCTCCAATATGTGCTTTATTTTCATGTCTTCTTCTCTTTTCACCTCTTCAGACATGAACACTTGCTCTTCTTGCAATTGTTTTTTCGTACACTGCTGCTTTGCTATGATTTTTCCATGCTGAGTTGCAAGACTTTCTTCTTTCAGTTTTTCTGTCCTCTCATCATCAGTCTTAGGCCCCAGGTCTTTATCTTGATTTTTTTCAACTCTTCCATCTTGCATTTGTTGGGTCAAATTTTCTTTCCTGTTGTGCATTTGCTCCATAGTTGGATGTAGAGAATCTGTAACTACAAAAGATGATGTTGCTGCTTGCAAAGAATGACTGTTTGGCTGACAAACAGTTTGATCTTCTTGGCATCCCTTTTGGGAGCCAACTTCAGATATTTGTATTGTCTGAGTTTTTGGTGAATGGTTCCTCTCTTTCTGTTGAGTGTATTTTGTTGCATTGTCCACTGGACTTTCATTCACTTTGGCATCTTGTCTTTCTTTTTCTCCCAGTTTGAACATCCCTGTTCTTTGATGCTCTTTGTCTGTAATGGGAAATGCTAGTACTTTGGGTATTTTATTCACCTTAGCACTAATTTCTGTCTTATCTGGCAAACCTTTCTCTTTTACAGAGTGCTCTTGTGGGTCAGCAGCAAACACAGGACGTCTGCTATGACGGGTCTGTATTAGCGGAAAGAATCCTTCCTTTTTGTTGGGTGGGTATTCCTGAAAAGTATTGGCTTCTCTGTCCTCTGAAACAATTACTTTTAACCTTGCATAGTCTGCAATTGCTGATATCTCAGGTGTTGTGGATATCTTTCCTTTTGGTTTCGTTTTAACTTCAGGTTTTTCTTGAAATGTACTCTCCCTTGCTAGGAATGAATTTTTTGAACTTTGTCTTTCGGTTGCCGATAAAGTGGAGTGGTTCTCAATTTGTTTTCTTATGTGATTAGCTTGATCTGCCTTAACATCTTCATTATTATTCCATCTCTTTCTAGATCCATCTGTCTGTTTTGATGCTAACTTATCTTCTGCTTCCCAATTTTTCCTTTTAGCATCTTCATCTTGAACTGTACTTGAATCGGTTGTTTTTCTTTTACTTTGATCCACAGTGAACACAAAGGCTTCAATTTTTCCTTCATTGTGTGTTTCATTGCTGGCAGCTGTTTTGTTTGGTGGTAACCCTGGAAGTCCCCTTCCCTCTGATGCATCTCTGTCAGTTATGCTATTGTACTGTGGCTCATTACTGGTTTCTGTTGTCCCTTGTACTTGAAAGTAGTCTCCATCTGCTGGTTGTTCATTTGATTCACCCACCAGTTCCCCACATTTCTTTACTTTTTCAAGCTCTTCATTCTCAGATTGAGCATTCTCGCTTGTTGCATTGTTGCTATTCTGTTGATTGCTAAATTTCAGTGAATCAGACAGTTTTCTAACACTGGAAAGCACATGTTTGTCGTCAGAACTAGATTTCTCAGTGCTTGCTTTTTCTTCTGTGCTTAAAGTGATAACTTTTTCTTTGCAACTAGATGATGTAACTTGTTTCTCTTTATTAGCTTGCACTCCATCAAATGGCAAAGTTGCACCATCTTCTTTTCCAACTATTGTCATGTTATCCGTCTCAGTTACTGGTGGTACAACTCTGATGGCAATCCTGTCAATGTGCACATTATCGTCCTTGTTTTTATTGTCCCTGATTTGTTTGTCATTATATTGAAGTTTGTGTGATCCATGTGCGTTTTCCTTTTTGACTGGCTTATTGGAAGGACTGGTGTTTAGCATTTTTGGAGCTGTAGAGTCATATTTGTTTTCTTCAAGTAGCGGTGCTCTTTTGACATCTACAATGCTGATGTTGGACTGATTGTCCACATTTGTCATATCTTCTTTCAGAGCCTGCTTGGCATCCTGTTTTATCAGCATTTCAGCATCATTCATGTTGTTGATTCCAGCGTTCACTGCTGTGACAGTAAAGTTCTCATTGCTATGAGCTGTTTGCACTTTTTGTGGATTTTTCTCTTCATCTGTCCTCTCTCTTAGTGTTTTATCTGTGTTGTGATCCTTTCCTTCTCTTGCTATTATGTCCTCTTTGTGGTGAAGGGGTTGAGTTTCACCTGGCACTTTCTTTTTAACGGGTACAGTGATGGTACCTTTTTCGGTCAAGGTTTCTGGCTGTGTTTTCCCCTGCGATTTTATATTCATCGTAGAACCATCCTGCTGAGGATGTGTCCTTTCCTGACACATCTTCATATTGTTCTTTACCTCTTTCAAGAGTGGTGTTTCTTGCACATTTTCAGGATGACTTTCTCTAACAAATTTAGCCTGATCCTCTGTTTCCTGTGTCTTATTTTTTTTTATGAACTCATTTGAAGATATATTTCTTTCACTTAATTCTAGACATGAGTTGGGAGAACGCTTATCCAGGTCTGAACCGTTGCTCTCTTTCTCTGTGACATTCATGTGATTTTTAGCATTGTTATTCCCTTGACCAGTGTTCGCAGTTGTCTTTCTTTCGTGTACAGTTACCATTATTCCCATAATCTGTAAGCTATGATCGGCTGCAGGTTCTTCTTTCTGACCAAAGACAATGTTTACTGAAGGTGCTAAGTCTACATAAGCTTCTTCATTACTTTCAGCATTTTCTGTCGTCACAGGTTTGGAGCTCGCAGCTTTGACACAGGTGGCATCTGCAGGATCTTCTTCCTTTTTGTTGGGACTGTCAGTGTTTATATCTGAAGAGTCTTTAAGTACATCTTTTGGTTTTCCAGATATTTCTTCATGATCTGCTTTCTGTTCTTGTTGGTTGATCATGGGTGGCTGCTCTTTATTTTGCATTTGTTTGGACTCCAGCTTTGGATTTTGTAGCAAGCATTCAGCTGTGCTCATGATATTATGAGTGGTGGTTGCTGCAGATTTAACTTGTATAGTAGCAGCGTTTGAAGGTGAAACAGACTTGACACGGTCCATCTGTACTCCTACAGATCCCATCTGAGGTTTCAGTGTCGCATTACTGAGCATTGTGCTTTCATGCTTTTTAGACACTTCCTGCGATGGGGGCCTCTGTCGTATCTTAACTGTCTGACTACCTGCTAATTGTTTGGAAGAATTTTTGGATATGAATCCATCTCGTATAGCACATCCCTTTTCTTTAATTGCTGAAATTTCCTTTTCAGCATGAGCTTTTATCTTGGAAGTCAGAATCTCCTGCTTGGTCATACATCTTTCTTTATGAGACAGTGATTTGGGAGGCATAAAGTGTTGATCTTTACTTGGGCCCAAATTGTGCTCAGCTGACTTAGGTTTCCTTTCATGGGGTAACAGTTTGGCCCAATCAGAATCTCTTTGCTGTGAAACCTCAGTTTCTTTCACAGGGGCGCATTTTTCCAGTTTTTCAACACTGTTGTTCTTCGTGTTATCGCTAACAGTATCACAATTTGCTCTTTTATTTATATTAGTTGGAGAATAATTTGCATTGGGTAATTTGAATTCTGTGGATGACTCATTGTAAACACGCTGACTTTCAGAGACTTCACTGGATTTAAAGCCTCCTACTTCCTCTATATTTTCTTTGTTAGCTGTGTTAAATCTGCTTGTAGGACTGTGTTCTTCTGTTGATTTCTCCTTATTTACTTTCTCAACTTCATTAGGAAATAAAACTTGCATTTCACAAGGATCATTTAATGAGACATTTCCTGCCACTGATGCATTGTTTTTGTTTGCTGAAATTGTGTTAGTACAGCCATATTTCTCTCTCAGATGTTCATAATCATCACTGCCTCTGCTGGATTGACCACTGCCTTTTCTGGTAACTGTTACTTCTTCCTGTTGATGCTTTTGAACTTCCTTATCTTGCTTTAGGTAATTCTCTTTTTTATTTATATTTAACTTTAAAGGAAGATCATTCTTTGCAGTGCCATCCTCTTTTATGATGATGGCATGTCTGCCTTTCTCTTTTTGCTCACCTCTCATTTTCTCTTTTATTTTGGCTAACTCTGCTTTAGCTTTAGCTAGCTCGGTCTTGACTTGCTTTACTTTATCTGGCTCACTTTTGACCAACTGTGTAGCCGTTAGTTTAGCTGTGAGTTTAGCTGACATTTCTTGCATGCTTTCTGCTTTCATTAGCTCTGCTTTAGCTCGCTCCTGCTTTGCCCATTCGGCTTTACCCTCTTCGGGTTTGGCATCTTGAGCTGTGCTTGTTTCTGTTGTCGACTGCTCTGTATTTACATGAACTGAAGTTTTTCCTTCCTTTGCTTTTCGAAAACTCCCAGCTTTAATGTGGTCTGTTTGGATCTTCTCCACTTCAGCTACATTTGTCTTCACTTCTTCTGCTTCAGTTTGCTGCTCTTTTACGTGCTCTGTTTTTGTTTTTTCTGCCATGGCCTTTTTTACGTTAACCCTTTCTGTTCCAGATTGTTCTGTTTCCATTTGCTCTTTCTTAACTTGTTCAGTGGTTACCTCCACTTCCTGGACTTGTGCTACATTGATCCATTTTTCTGTGGCCTGTTCAGTTTTAGCTTCCTCTATTCTCGTCTGCCAAGCCTGCTCGATTTTTGCCAGTTTGGTTTTTATGTGCTCTTCTTTTAGCTTCTCCGTTTCAGCTCGTTCTGCTTTGACCTGCTTACCCTGCTCCTTTTTAATGTGCTCAGCTCTTGCTTCCTCTGTAATATTTCTTGGCTCATCTCTTACCTCGTGTACTCTGGTTTGTTCAGCCTTTGTCTGCTCCTCTCTGGCAAGCTCTGGTTGTTTTTCTCTGAACTGTCTTATTTGTTCTCCTTTTATATTCTCCTCTTTAATTTCTTTAATATGTTCTGCTTGGGCTTGTTTTACTCTCTCCTCCTTTATTAGTCCTGATTTGACCTGCTCTGCTGCGTCTTTCTCCGAATCATTCTGCCCTGCTAAAATTAACCTAGAGGGTTCTGCTTTAGGCTGCTCCACTTGAGCCCCCTGCTGAACTTTTGCCACCTCTGCTTGGGTGTGGTGGGATTTTATATGTTCTGCCATGACCTGTTTAGCCTTGACCTCAACAAACTGTCTCTCTGTCATCTGCTCTGCTATTTGGGGAGCAGATGTTTTGTCTGGGCTAAATGAATTTATGTGTATATTATGTTCAGACTGTGGTTTAACTTCTGAAGGCTGAAGACTATGGACCTCATGTCCCCTTGGAATTTGCATATATTGTTTTCTTTGACTTGTTTCACCCATGCCTATATGCTTATCTTTGGCAGAAGAAAGCATCTGATGGCTTACACATTCATTGTCTTTATATGTGTTATAATCCTGTTTAAAATAATGATCTTTCAATTCAGTTTTCTCATTACATCCAGAATATGTTTGAAGCACTCGTTTGTCCTGGTGACTTTCTTGCCTTGTCTTTTCCATTAAATCAGCTGTTTCTTGTTTCCACGGAGACATAGTTGGATTCATGCTGAGCTTTTCTGTGTCTTGGCTGTTTGTCTGCCTCCACTTATCCTGTAAGGAGACATTACTGTAATCATGTTTGTTGTGTTTGAGCTGCTCGCATTTCTCCACCTTTGTGAATAGCCTTCCCACTGTTTCATTAAAAGGTTGTTCAGTGTTTGGCTTGCTTATTAAATATTCTCCACTTTGATTGTTGTCAGCATTTAGCCTTGGTGTTTCTGTTGCTGAATAAGGTGGCTGATGTGTGTGTAAAGCCCCTCCCAAAGTTCCTACATCAGCCATAGCATCTTGCCTATAGGGAGCAAATGATGCTAAATCTTCATGGAGATTCTGTCCATTAGCCAGCTTATTGCCAGTGTAGTTTTCAGGTAAAAATCCGGTAAACCCGGAGTGATGAACCATCTGGCCTTGCATCTGAGCTCTCTGGTAATCACTTAATGAGTATTCTGCATATTGGCCCGTAGTCGCCATTACAGGTTGAGAATTTGACATTGTAAGTGACAGTTCTGGGCTGCGATACTGGGTCATAGCAGCACTTGTCCTGCTGGATTCTTGTAGCTGTGAAAATTGAATTTCTGAATCTGAAAATTCAGGGATATCTATCACAGTATCTCTAGGCTCGTATGTTGGTGGCTGTTTGTTTTTCTCAAGTGTCTCCGCTGCTTTAAATTTAGTAGGACTGTAGGTGCTTTTTACTCGTTTTCTGTTGTCTTTGAGATTGAAAAGCAGACTCGTGGCTCGGGATTTGTAGGTGGACATCCTAATGTCGGGAGTCGCACCCCTGCTTTCAGCTCGTACTGGAGGATGCTCTACAGGTTGTTGAGAAGTTGCATAATGTTGGAGATCAGAAGACACAGCTTCTTGATGTGCATGGACCAGAGGTGTCAGCAGCTGCCTGATGTTAAATGGCGTGGTGCTTGTGTTACTGGCAACGGTGTTAGGTGCCACCGTTGCTGCATTATTGCCAAGACTTACATTTTCATTTCTGTAAAGTACTGCTTGTTGGTTTTCTGTCCTTTCCGTAGTGATATTTTGCTCTGTCATCATTTTGATTTTCTGCTGGAGGGCTTTGACAGAGCTGATAGTGTCCCTCACACGTCGAGACATCTCAATGTTGGGTGATGCAGTCGATGGGCGATGGGACGGAAGCCTGTTGGTTCCCAGACTCTGGCTCCTTTTTCTGTGAGGGTAATGACCTGCCAACTCTGACTCGCAGCGCTTCTCCACAGCTGAAGCATTCTGTAGCACTGTAGATGTCGAGGTGGAACGTGGAAGAGCTGGTGAAATCATGGGTGCCAGGTTACTCCTTGGCTGTCTGATACCTGTACAATGACCCTGTGGTTGACCCATCTGTGAAGGCTCCTTGTACATAGGTGTTTCATACCATTTAGCGAACTCGGAACAGTGCATAAAGCCTGAGATTTGTCCTTGCTGGAAGGGAAACCTGTTATGGTCCCTCCACACCTTGAAGGGACTAAACTCACTGTGCATAAAGACATTAGAGTTGCAGTTGACCCTTGTGAACATGCTCTGTTTATTGTGTGAAGATCTCATAAAAGAAGATGCAGAACTGTGAGACACTGCTGCTACATCAGATCCAATGGAGTAGAGGTTGGTGTCTCCATATGAAAATGGACCAGAATAGGGGAAATGACCGCTGTGAAAATTTTGCTGGTATGATGTAGAGAATTCAGAAAGTTCCCTCTGGATACTCATTAGAGCTGATTTGTCCCAGCTCGTCTCATCTTTCCACTGTCTGATTTTATCATCCATTCCTACTCCATCCCTGTGTTGCTCAGAATTAAATGCTCTGATGAGAGAGGAAACTCTGGAGTTGCTTTTGCGTTGCTGTGAACTCAACTCTGTGGCTCCATTGCTGAGAAAGTTAAGCTGTTCCTCCGTCAAAGACTTTTCCTTTTGCGAGGTTTCCACAACGGAGTGCTGGAATGTGGCAGAAATCCTCCCCTGTGTCCTTTCTCCATAAACCTCCCATTGTGGATCTCTGTGAATCTCACCTCCATACATTCTTTCATGGATCCAGTCCTGTCCATACTGCTGCACCTTGAGGCTGAAGTTTTCACGTGCAGCTCTCTTAAGTTCTTCCCTCTCTCCATCCTCTCTGTCCTGTCCACTCTGGCAAAAGGCCAGTTGTCTGTCTCTCTGAATGCAGGGTGAAGACAGACTTAGGTCTGAGTCATTATAAACTGCCTCATCGCCGATACAGAGACTCCTGAATGCCCTGTCTGTCAGACTGCAGACCTCACGGTCATTCTCATCCAAGAAGGACCCACCGCTGGAGGTGTCGCTGTAGCCTCCATCGCTGTGCCTTCGATGCCCACCACTCTTTCGGCCAGAGCGGCGCTTCTCAACAGAGGTCATGATGCAGAATTGCAAACAAAAATGTCTGCCTTCAGTTGTTCAAACATTCATGCAAACGTAGACCTCAAAATTACACACTCTGCCTGCTGCTGGAGCTGCTGCACCCAGAATTTAGGGCCCTGGGTCAGGATTTTGTAAAGCCAGTAACTCCTAAGACATCATGCCATTTAGCTGGCCTCTCTCCAAAACAATCCCAGAGTTTGTTGTTTTCCTAGAAGAGAAAAGAAATGAGAAATAGGCCAGGATGAGTGATATAACCCTTCACTTTATAAGACACAGTTTCATAACACTATTTTTGCTCAATTTATTGCAACCTTTATCCAAACACTAAAATATATACAATATTCCCTAATTTGTTGTGGTGCTAAAGTTTTTGGTTGCTGGTCTTGATAGGTTTAAATTTTCTTTTGCATTAAGCCACAATGTACTGTATGTGGTTCTGAAAACAGCGCTGTAAATCCTTCCACTCAATCACTGTGACCTTCAGAGACATGTTGTGAATAAAACTACACTGTTGCTAGGCGCGGCAAAGACAGCCTCACGTGAGTTATTTAGGGTAATCAAGATGCATCTGTACAAATTTAGATGGGCACACATGCACCACAAATTGACTTCGCAGTGCAAGATAGAAACTGAGTAATCAGAGCTTGAAATGAACACATAATGTCACATTTTCAAGTCGGTAATGCTGCTGATCTTCAATCGGCCTGTTTCCTGTTTAGTCAGAGAGCGAAAACATCTGATGAGGACCTCTGAAGTGTGACACTGAAAACTTTTTTTTTCTTTTTAGAGGCGGTGGAAATTAGATTATAATATCCTTAAGCATAGCTCCTACTATTCTGGGATTTTGCATGTAAAAATTACATAATCTACTGCCAGTGAGGTATATAATCTGTTATCTAAAATCTTTTCTTTTCAAACACACTCTATTTCATTAAGACTCCTTTAAATTAATTATTAAATACAAAGAATGTTATTCTTTCATAAATAAAGCTGCAAAGCCTTAATCTAAATGTAACTCAAAACACCCAAGGCCACATGTAAGATCTAAGTCGTAGAACTGCTGACACAGAAGCTTTTCTTTTCCTATTATTCACACTCATGTACTTCTTGTGGTAGGCTTCAAAATTCACTAAACTGAATTAGAAAATATATCCACAATTATGCAAATCATAAACCCAGGATTAAATATTCAAATATAGTTTAACATATCTACAGTAATGTAGATTGTTTCTTCTCAGCTGGAGGATAAAGGTGACTTATCACATTCTTCTTCTGTTGTACTGTAAATGGGTAATATCATGGGTATATTTTGGTTAAATACTGTGCAGCTGCCAAACAGCCATCACCTTGCTCAGAGTACCCAGTGGTTCATTAATATCTTTTGACCTGGAGGCTATGCATCCGATACACATCTATAACACAGTTACTCACCACACTGCTGTACTGACCTGGCTACATCAGCGTCTAATAAAAGCGGTGCAGAAATAAAAGGAAGTTTAAAGCTATAATGCAACACTTTTCTCTATTAAGCAGAAAACAACAGTAGCTTGAACAAGGCCATATGTTTCGTGTCTTTGCACTGTCCCAGTACACTCACAATAAGCATCTTCTTTCA
>VOQK01027088.1:0-12364 GCA_015052645.1 Benitochromis conjunctus
CACTCAAATAGACTGCACAGGCTGGCTGTGGCTGAGCTGTGCGACAGGGAATGTTGTTTAAACAACAGCTGGGGAGAGAAAGCATCTGAGCCTCCTGCTGCTGACCACTCCCCCACTCCCCTTCCCGTTCGCTCCCACTCTGAGGGAGCACTTCCATCACCTGCTCAGGGAGGAATCCTTGATGGGTTTCCGTGGGAAATACCAGACAAAAGCGACAGACGGCCCAGCGGCCGACCGCTTCATTACATCCATTCTATTTCCAGGATGTTACATGAACTATGCCACCGTGTATACGGTCGCACAGGAAAGTGCCAAGGTGTGCGGCACATGAGTGGAGAGCAACTCACTGGTCCTGGGAACAATGGACAAACAAAGATCTAAAAGTACTTTCATGGTAAGAATAGAGGCCAGCTGGCGGCCTCAGTCACCTGCTGTCTTTGCCTGCCTGCGTCAAGCGTAACTACTTAGTGGTCTCCTGCATACTGTGGCTGAGTATGGAACACGTTCATGATCAGTCTGCTCTTCGTGACATTCACAGCAAAGTCGACTGCCCCAAATACGAGGAGAATGAGTTAACAAAAATCAAACAAGCAACAATAAATTGAATCTCTTTTCCCTATAGGTAAGAAATCAGAAATGTATTCCTAAGCAGCTTATAATGCACTTTCTGGTGTTCACATGGAAATCCAAAAACAAAAACCTGCACACATCTGCCGCTCGATGCCGTAATGAAATCCAGACCCTGTGGAATGTATCGCTGTCTCTTCTCTGAGCGATACAATCATAATACTTTTGCTCACATGCAGTGCAACTGTGGAATGACTCAGTTGTGCGTTAGAGTTGATAACCTGTGTAATAATTGCAAGTGGACAGTGAGGAAAACCAGTTAGAACATAAACAGAACAGACGTCCTGCACTGAACCAGCAGGCCCAGCCCTGATAAGCCATGATGACAACTCACTCTGCTTAAATTCATCATCTCAATAATGTAAGGGAAACAATATAATAGAACAGACAGAAGGGGTCTAGTTCCATTCATAAGGCTTGCTCTCCTCAGATCTGATTGGAGCCTTTGGGTGAGATACCAGCACATCACTGCAGTCCTTCAGAGCTCATTCCCCTCTGCAGAGCTGAACATTACCATGATAACAATCGCCCCAAAGGAAACTGCCCACAGATGTGAACACTGATGATCTTGAGTGTTGATGATAAGAGATAAAACTGTACAGTCGCTCAGTTTCGCATGAGTGAGCCTGTACAAGGGAAGGGAAGGACAGGGCGGTGGTGGTAGAGGGGGAAGTTGGAGGGTGGGGGTTCATTACACTTGAGCGCTAGCTGGACGGAGGCTGTTTCGAGAGGCTCGTCAGCAAAGCGATATATATTTCCTGAAAGTGTGGCGAAAAGCTCATGAAACCATACAGTCATTGTTCTAGCTCATACTGGATTGGGCCAGCACGAATAGCTGCGAGGGAGCTCTGGGTTCAACTTTGGGGTGGAGTGCGCCGGCTGTACAGAGGACTGTGGCCTGCTGTTTGTTTTCCTCTGCTTCACCTCGCACAAAAGGAATATACATATACTGAGGCGCACCATCAACTTTACTTTTGTTCTCATTGCTTTCTGCTGTTGTTTTTTTATTTTCTCAATAAATTATTTGTTGGCTTTTTGCTTTTGTATGTTGAATATTTTAGGAGCCACACATCTGTGCTCTCTGTATTGTTAGGTTTTAAGAGAATCGCTCTCAGAAGTGGCTTTGTTTTTCAGTATAAGCAAGGCAAGCAGGAGCCTGCCACTAATGTAGAAACTAGTGAAGCACTTGAAGAACAAGGTAAAATTTTTACCTAGAAAGATCTCTCCTGTTGGTACTGTCTGGGAAAATGGCTCAGCATTATCCTCTGGGTTTATATATATGTGTGTGTGTGTGTGTGTGTGTGTATGTGTGTGTGTGTATATATATATATTAGTTCAGCCTTAAGGTTTCAAATTTCCCATATTTTGATATTTTACATTACATTTTACAGTGGTAAAAAGACAAAGAGAAAAGCCAACAGTGAAACCATGGTGGAAGTTTTCCAGCTGTCTCACCTCACGTGGACGTGGCTTATGGCTATTTAAAAAAACAAAACAGAACAACTATTGCAAACTATTTCAAACTTCTGACATTTTGCTGCTAGCTTTCTTTATGCTATGGCTCTAACACTAGAAACCAGCGCAGTAACGATAACACACAACTGAACTAAATCAGGCCTAGAGTGGCTTAATGAAACTGCACCTCAGTCAAACCAGTATCCAATACTGTATATGCTTGCAAGTGCCCAAATCATTCATTGCAGCTGTAGAGACGTTCCTGGTGACTAATTCGTTAGTCGACTAAACGAGGAAAACAAATTGGACTAACTGACTACTAAGAAACACTCAGATATTAAAGTTAAAGTTGAGAACCATTTAATGTCAAAAACTCTCTAAACAAAGGCATTTGATACCATCTGGACGTTTTGTCCTCCTTATTTGGTGTAACTTTCACATCAAAAATCATTTGAAGTTTATAAATTCTCTTAATAAATTATACTCTGGCCGCACGTGGAATCATTTAAAGTTGCCGTTTTAGCTACGATAATGACGAAGGAAGTGGAGCACCCTGATAAAAGGAAATTAGGCTCATACGGGATATGAGGTTTAATGTAGACAAACTCTCAATTTAGTTTAATTACCATCTTAACAGGAAAAAATACAGGAAATTCCTTAAAACAGAAAAGCTGTGACATATCTACTAGCGCATCCCCTGCTTCTAATTCTTAGCCCTTTTTCTTCTTCTGTTTCATTTAGTCCAGTTTGAGATGGAGTAAAGTATTTACAATTAAAATGTAATATTTACAGAACTTATGTAAGTGCTTTTTTGGGTGGATAGCCTTGTGTATGTAATCTTCTTTTAAGTTCAGGAGCCAGAGTTACAGAATAGTCTGAGCCTAATGCTTCGGTCTGATGAACTTTGAGCATGCAACCTGGCCATTTTGAACCACCTGCTCCAGTCATGATGAATGCCTGACAAACTCCTGAGTCACGGTGAAATCCACACAAATTGCTTCTTCCTTTTCCCTCCTCATAGCTTTCTATGTCACGGAGACCAAGCAGAGCCACACGCAAAGCCCCCTCCATTGGAGCTCAACCGGGCCAGCCACCATGTTACAAACTCGTCGCCTATGTCTGGCATCCTGACAAATATTTGAGGCACTCACTTACCCAAAGTATGCCCTGACTCACATGTGGCAACAGCGCTGTGTATACTGAGCTTCTGCTCTAGCATAATTCAAAGCAAAGACCTAAAAAGCGAGGCCGATCCAGGCATTCATGATCCTTTGTGACATAATCAGGAAATTCCATTCATGCGCCTACATATCAACCATTTCACTTTCTTTAAATATTTATTTGACTTTCATACACCAACACTTAGACCCAGGGTAGAGTTTACCCATGCTTCATTTTTTCGTGGATGCTGGGAAAGAGCACACAGATGAAGGTCTCCATCATCACCATCATCTTTTCTGACCTGAAAAACCACTGGTGTACAGAAATCGAAAACATTCAGATCAATGCCATTTGGACTGCTTTCTAGCACAAGATACTTTGGTAAGCTCTAAAGCAGCCAAACAGTGCTATCAATTCCAGCGCAGCCTCAACATATTTATCACTAAGTAGCCCAGAAGGGATCGTACTCACACCATATGGCCACATGGTCTGGTTACAATCTGTCCACTCTATCTGTCCAGTCAGCTGAACGCAAACTGCACTTCTGTCAGTGCTGGTGGGCTTTGTACGGCACCACGGCTATCGATCACAACTAAATACAGCTTTTGGAATTTGCATTAAAAATATTGTTTACGTTTTTTAGACTCCTATTTGATAACTCGGAAAGATCACGTCCACTCTTCTGTACAGCAAGCAGCATGAAGACTGAAACCAGTGAATTACTGTGGCAACCAAATCCACCAGCATTTTAACTTCACTTAATGACATTTCATAAATTGCTGGTTTTTAACCTCTTCGATTTGATATTTTTCTGGTTTGAAAATATTCCTTGGCTCGGAGCGGTTGCCAGGCAACAGCAGGAAGCTGCATCTCCCAACCAAAATGGGAAATTGTTAGTGAATCTCCAAAAATAATCAAATCTAGACACTCAATCACACCCTGTTGCTTGCTTGTTTTAGGAAACAAGATGTACGAAAGGTGCTTTTTCATTTCATTTGAAGAGTCAAAGACTGTTTTCTGTACTTACGCTAAACCAAAGTCCTTTCAGAAGAAAACTTCAGCCCTCAGCAGGCATCTTTAAAGTTCTCTGGACACGTATCTGGGACAGTTATTCGTCAGCATCATCTTAATTAAACCCTCACCTCAGTGATTACCATGACATTCTCCTTCTATTTCTACTGAGTCAAGGTGAGTACATTCATCAGACGTTAGTCCGAAATAAAGTTTGCATTCCTAATGTATTATTACAATTTTATGACATTATTATAGCACAAGGTTCAGTTAGCATTTCACATAAATAGCTGGTAGAAATGAAAGAAGAGAGAGCTACTTTTTACGTTCTTCTTCTTGAGTACATTTCAGAACCTGTACTTTCTTTCCTTTTACTTTAGGAAAGAAGTTGAATCAGTTCTTGAACTTTGACCAGAGTATTTTTTAAGTATCTGTACTTGTACTGAAGTACAGAATGCCTGTACTTTTGCCACCTCTGCATTATTTTAGGATGAACCTGAGATCATGTTAAGAATTTCTGCAGATGACTGGCTGCTGAACTTTGGACTAATGTTTATGTCCCAATGAAGTGACGCTGGTGTCAAACAAATATTTTCTAGAGAAATCAGCTGCATCGTTACTCTCTTTCTCTTTCAAACACGCGCAAAAACACTTCCCATAATTCCCTTCTTGTTATGATGTAACTAATGTAATGAATATCTTGTTATATGTAATGTAATCATCACAAATGACTCATTGGATGAGTTCCCAGAAGTTCAATCCCCTCACAGCAGACTTAGCAGTATGGGAGAGCTATACCGTTAAGGATGATGCTTCTGTTTTATAACACACAGACTTGGATTGCGCTTTGACACTGACTTCTAGCCACTAAGAAGTGATTAGTTTGTCCTGATTATTTAAAACGACGCTGCTGAATGTTGTTCTAACCTTGTTAAACTTCCCAGTGTGTAATGAATAATCTCCTTTTTTTAAGTTGAAAACATCAGGGTCCAGGTCTTGCTCACTGGCTGGCCCACACTGCTGCGCTGGGCTGTTTAAAACCCACTTTGCAGGGCCTCCAAGCGGATGCCACTAACCCCCATGAAATCCTCTGATATTTAGGATCACTAATAAACTGACTAGGCCAACCCCAAAGAATTAACACGTACCTGACATTTTAAACAGCAAGCTACAGTACAGACGGGATCACTATATAATCCACCATTTCTATAGTTCTTAAGGCTTGTATCTACAGCCATTTATAAATAATGGTAATGTTCTGTTTTGGGACCACATGCATATCTGGATGATGTGTGCTTCCATACATGGAAACCTTGAGGTAGAGAGAGCAGCAGCAATGTTCCTGTTAAAATGGAGTTTTTCCTTCCCACTGTTGCCAGGTGCTCACTTATATCGACTGTATAATTGTTGGTGTTTCTCTGTATTAATGTAGGGTCTTCTTACCTTACAAAAAAAAGGGCTTCAGGGCAACTGCTGTTGTGATTTGGTGCTATTCAAATAAAATTGAATTGAATCAGCTGAGCAATTAGCTCATGTGGGCAGGCTGAAATCAGATGGTTATTACTGATTGCTGTTGCTTGTGGTCTGAGATTAACTTTCGTGGCCAGCCTCACTGATCCCATGCGCAGTTAGATGCTGCATGCTTTTATTTAGACACCACATGTCTGGCAGGTGCACTCAGATCCCCATTCAACCTCCACAAAACATCACGCAGGCCTGATATTAGCCCGGAGGTGGTGGCTGGAGGTGTAGAAACCTCCTTGTAATTACAGACTAACAGATGTGAGAAAAGGAAATGAGCTTTAAGCCCAACTGCTCCTGTATAGCAGAGGGAGCTCTTGCCCTAATAACATGTGCTGGCATACCAGTCTTATTTACAGGATTGTTACCCAGCACAGACACAGCACCTCAGATAAATGCTCCATACATGCAGCCCGTCATCCTGTCACCTTATTCTCATGTTCCAAGCAACAACAGAAACGAGGGAACTTCCAAAAACTCTGTACTCACAACAGCCAAACATCATATTTCATCCCCGGTACAGCTTGTACTGAGAGGCACGAAATCATGTTCGACATTTCTGGAAGCTTTAATCGGAGAATTGGGAAACCCCAACTCAACCCCATTTAAAGGCAACACAAGATAACACACATACATACTCACACACGCACACACAGAGGTTCGGATCGCAGCAGAGCTCCCTTAATATCGAATGTTGTTTTTGTGGCATACATCATCAGACGAGCTGAAATAATGTATTTTTCTTTAATTTCTTTAATAAAATTTACAACAAGTAGCTTCAAAATCTGATTTCTGATCAATTTAAATAAAATTTATTTGATCCTGTGACATCTGAAGTCTCTCTGCTTCGTTTTTTTCCCAATACAAAAGACACATAAACGCTCGTCTACAGCCCCGCCCCATTCAACGTGTGACGGCCTCACTTTCAGCCAAGCTATGGCTACTTTTAGGGTTGATTTTAAGATTTTAGTTATCTATCATTGTTAAGTCAACTGTTGCTGTTACATCACATCATGTATTGAACTGAAAGCTGAGAGAACTCAAAGGACCACGCTGAGACACTGTTAAGCTACTGTACATGCAAGTTTTGTCCAGAGTTGATAGTAAATGTGGTTCTGAATGAACTGTGATCAAACACCTGAGGTTGTTTGATGACGCTGCCTTGTAGCTATTTTTAGACAGTAATTGCCCTTTTGTTACAGCCTGGTAAACAAAAGATGAATCCGGAGCGATTATCTGGTTATGACTCTGAGCAGGCGCACAGCCTCCAGCTCTTTCCTTTCCGAGCGCAGCCACATGTAGTTCACTGCCTCTTCCATGTCATTAATGAAACCCCTAATCACTTGTCTACGCTGACAGCATCCCAGTGTTTGATCGATACGGTCCCTTTTGAACTATTGATGTACTCCAGCAGAATCCAGTGAACACAGGAGCAGCAGAACAGCCGTGGTGTTTCCTCCCTACACGGGCCGTGTGAACACAGAGAGATAATCAAACAGGAAGCCTGTCTTCTGCCAGCCTTAGCTGTGGCAGCCAGTAAGGACTCATCTTGGAGATTAGCCTCCTTATCTAAAACACCCTAATCACCCGCTAATAATGTCTTGTCAAAATAAACAACCAATTAGCCTGCAATCACATAACTTCCAAAACTCAATACCCACAACACACAATTTTTTTCTCATGAATAGACATTCATGGGAGACCCATTGACTAAACCTCCAGTTGAAAATAGGACCATGCTGACAAACAAAGCTGGAATTTCTACATTCCTTTTACCCACCTAGGCCATCAAGTTTTTCAGTTTGTTGTTTTGGCGAGCATGAGCTGCCTGGAGGCTGGTTCTCCTGCTAGTCTTACTGACATTTGAAGCATGCACATGCTTTTTGCCATTTTTGGAACATTACGTTTGCCTTTTAACCCGAGCGTCGAAGATGCTGTGAGAATAAATGTGAGCAGGACAACATGCTGAATCCTTCGATCTGTCATGCCGAAGTGGATTTGTGACTCAGGAGATGTTTGATGAATGCCTTCAAGTAACAATATCAGCTTTCTTTCCTCGTGGCTCCCCCTTTCTGCTCTGCTGATGAGCTGGGTGAGGTCGGCCGGCTCATCAGCAGCGGTCCGCTTTGTCTCCAAGGAAAACAGGTGGTTGTGATTGTCAGCCAGTGCTCATGTGATGTAAGGCATTCTGTCTACATGTGTTTTCTATTTGGAATGCCGCATTTGCTAACACGCAGTCAGGTTGAGGAGGGATGCACGTATTTCTGGTTCTGCTGCTGTTCAAAACACCACGACCACCACCCACTCGTGCACAGTTGTTTCAGGTCATTCCACACTAAGGGCCATGTGGCACTTCCACTTTATCCCATGGAGGGACTGCACAAACATCCACTCGACTTACAGGAATGAATTGTGACTTTTTGTAAAGATTATTACACAACTTCCAGTTAGGCAACCAGCACAAAAAATGCATAATTGCTTCCTGGAAGCATGATAAATGTGCTGGTATTGCACCTCTCACTCAGGGGTGTGGAGCGACAGACTCTTGACTCTCTTACCAGGCAAATGCTGTGTAGCAAGGGACTCCTTTCTGTTTGTTTGCCCTGTTTTACTCTGCCATTAGTAAAATGTCAGACTGTATGTGACTTGTCCACAGGGGCCACAGCCATGCCATTCAGAGAGCGCTCCAAACATTTGCTCACAAGCTTTGGGTGGGGAGAGAAGCATCTGACAGCAAGCAGCTTGTACGGGAGCTACTATCAGCATTCATCTCAGGGTGCTGCCAGAGTCAGAGTCCTGCCGTGACAACTGACAAATAAAGAGCCAACACTTTTCTCTCTTTACAAAAATGTTTAAACTGCATAATTATGCACTCCAATTATGTGTGGCTTAGCCCATGTTCAAAATTCTCAGAGTGACATAATGACTTATCAGCAGAGCACACTCAACAACGATCTAGCGGTCTGCCGACTCGTGAAAATGTCAGCTGTTCAGGAAGAGACTGCAATACTTCAAGAGTGAAGGATGGTCACATGAGCCCCTAAAGCCATCTGCACGATTTCAGTCTCTTTTCAGGTAACAACCTTTACGTGAACACAATGTTTGTGAGTGAATTATGAGGTTGATTTTTCTGTTATGTAACTTAAAAATGCAACAATTACATCTGGTGTGTGTTGCTGTGTGCGTTTCTTATAAAAGTGAGGCTGTGATCTCAGAGTTTATATTGATACTAATCCACTTTGAGCATCTTCCAGTTCCCACATTTCTTGGCTGTGCTGTTGGCAGGAAGGTTCTGGCAGACGTCTAACACTTTCTTTGGAATATTTTACGTGAAATGGTTCAGGTGGAGCCAGCAGTGGAAAATGTCAGTGCATTGCATTAGATCAGATCGGAAAGTCTGCTGTAAGCATGTGTACCGAAAATAACGATGCCCCTCGTCTTTCCCTCTGATGTCAGATGATTGGGCTGATATGTGCAGCCGTGTTCAGCCCGAGCTGGGTTTAGCGTTCGCTTGGCTGGCTAGGGCTGTGTGGTCATTAGGATGATAGCTACCCAAAGAATGCCACGAACAGAAAATAACAAGCACGTCTCACAGAGACAGATAATAACACTGAGCGTGACCAACAGCAAAAGCAAAGCTAGTGACACTCATTTCTCGCCGAGTCCTGCTCACTTTCTACAACTTCAAAAAATAAAGTGGGAGCAGAGCTTTCTCGACATACAAGAAGCATTCTAATTACAGTCAGTACCTATTAGGACTCAAACCCTTTCAGTACCAATTAGTAATTCATATGATGGCTTGTGGCCAGATCGTCTAGCTAGATTCCTTCCTTTTCTAAAGACAGTGGCGATGCAGGCTAGGGGCCAGTGAGACCACATGGCTAAGTCCTGTCCAGGCAAGACAAAAGAAATCTTCCATTTTTACCGGCTCACGGTCCTCCCCTGAAAACGTCAGTCGTGCTGCCTTGTCACAGACTTTTCACAGGGGATCATTCATTAGGAGTACTGACTTTGAAATATATTGTAAATAAATAAATAATGCAGCACACAGCCTGGAGGTATGTGTTGAGAGCACAGCGATAGATTTCACTGCTGCTCCTAATTAAAGCAAAGAGAATAAGCCCGGTCACACGTGTGAGATATCACAGGAAAGGTTCTGATTTCTGTACCCTTTGATCAATATGTCTGTTCACTCACATCTTAGGGGAAAAGCCAGCAACCCATTTCATATCACGAGATATTTACCAAGCTCTCAGGCATTCACATGAAAACAATGCTTCCTGAACCATTTGTTACACATAAAATCAAATACATTTTCTTGCATTTCTTAACCAAGATAATAAATAAAAAAATTAAAATGAGATTAAGAAAGGAATTAATGCCTGCAACAAGACAGACTATACATATCGAAGAAGCAGACAGTTTTCTAAAAAAAAATAAATCCATCTATCTAAATTGAAATGTATTTTTATGTTGTTAGAACAAGGGCTGGTGAGAAAAAATAAAATAACATTACATTACAAAAAGAAAAGTAATTGCAGCACCAAGTATTTTGTTGCCTCACTGTAACACCATGAAACCAGTGGAGCAAATATATTTCCTGTTATCACTACACTGATTTTATTATTATATTAATTATAGCCACCTAGTGACATCATTTGAAATAGCTAGCTATAACAGCGTCACAGAAATACATTTCAACATTTTTGGTAACGCACAAAGCTTATAGAAAGAAAACAACAGGAGACAAGTTGATTCAGGAGAGCATCCTGATGCCAACCAGCACGTCGTTATCTGCTTGGCTGTCTCGATCGCGATGTCTTTGTTTCTATCCTCTAAGTTCAGCATGTAGCCCACTGAAATGTGTTAAATAAATACATTTTTAGGAAATGAAAAAATATAAACAAACATGCACTATATAAAAATATAGCGCATTTTATTTATATCCTATAGCACATTTAAAGAACAGACGTTGACCCCAAGTGCCTTTTAAACAGGCACGACTGCCCTCCATGTCTCAAAGAACCCCAATTTCAAAATACACAAACAGCTGAAAGTTGTTTTGTTGTGTTAACTAATTATTGTGGAAATTAAAACTCAGTGATATAGATGTTGATGATGAGTCATCTCATAAATCATTACACACTGCTCTTCTCTTCATAAGCTGCCTTTATAAGTTAAAAGCATTGGTATCAGTATTGGTACTGGCGATACTGGCCCTATATTTATTTGGTATGGGATCGATACCAAAACCTGCAGTATCACACACCACTGCCGTGCAAGGATACTTCCACTGGCAGCGCGTTTAACGTGTTATCTGCATTTGAGGAGCCTTTTCAAACTTTGTTTTTCCCACTAGACATTTTTGAACAGAAACTTTCAATCAAACTGAACCTCAGAGACTGGCCTACTATTTTCTAGCTTCATCATGACTTTGCTCATTGGTGCGTGAACGTGTTCACAGAGCAGAGGATTCATTATTGTCCTTTCAGGATGTTTAAAATGTGTTTTTCTGGCTGCGTGGAACAGACTGCTGGATCTGTTCATCTTTGTTTTGGTTTATTCTTGTCGTCTTTGTGCTTCGGGGTCTGCTAGTTGGAAGACAAATATGTGTTTAATTAAGTTTCCAGTTGCATTAGATGAGTGGAATATTTATTGGAAATCAGACTTGTTAAATAAAAATGTGTATGAAGTATACTAACAACTGGTAATCTAGTCCCCCCCACCCACCCAACCACCAGGCAAGCGTAAAAAACGTTCCGTCTACTGCAGCACCGTCAACTTCAAGGCCCTTCCCCACGGCTCTGAGCAAATAATACATTTAAATTTATGTCAAATCATATGCATGAATATGACAGATCCATTCTTAATACAAATATCGTCAAACCGTGCGCGGAACTTGTAAAGGCACTGGGAGCTCGCGCATGGATATCTAAACAAACCGCTCCGCTCTTACAGGTGTCTGTTTCTGTTCACTGATAAAGTTAGGAGGACTTTCAGGTGGAGACGGTTAGCACAAAAATAATTTTATTTGGGCTGTGTCGCTTCACCAGTCGCGGTTTGAAAGCGTTGGAGTGGAGGAGAAGGATGATGAGGAGGGGGGTGGAGGACGCTTTGCTGGTCTGCCTGGCTCCTCCCGCGGCCAGCCTGCTTTTATTCCGCTGTAGGAAAAATCCGTTATCTCGCGTCAGTACTTCCAACATCATCGCCGCGGCTTCAAACCCGCGTTAAATAGTTAACGGTACAAGCTACGAAACCGCCTTAATTCATGTTTAATTTACCAACGAAAAGTTTGTCTTTATGCTGTAGAGAAACTTTTTCAGAGCCAGGACACGCTCACACAGAAAACGTGTCGGCTTAACGACTCCTAATGTGCCGCTACACAGCTCAGACAGCCCTGCTGTCCCCGTGTGTGGTTACATGTAGATATCTGTCACTGCGTTATTCCAATAAGATCAATAGGTGAGAGCAGTCCGAGCGGTGGGTTTCAGCAACAATGGGCGCTTAAAACAATCACTCCAGCCGTGCATTTGCCACACTCGCGGTGACTAAGTTGTGTTAAAAATGGCGACTATTTTGGTCATTTCAT
>VOQK01027089.1:18041-29969 GCA_015052645.1 Benitochromis conjunctus
AGTTTTAGCAAGTTTTTTTTTTCATTGACTATTTTCACTGTTGTGTTTGGATCTAAATCATCAATCTCTTTAATAAGATCAATGAAGAGTGCTATAGGAAAATAGTCTGTAATAAATAAAAGAATTACATACTGCAAGATTTCTCACAGTGTTACTGGAGGCCGAGGTAATGCCACCCAGAATAAGTATCTGGTTAGATACCATAATTCTAAGATTTTTAAGGCCGAGTACAATAACCTCAGTTTTATCTGAATTTAGAAGCAGAAAATTAGAGGTCATCTACGTCTTTATGTCTTTAAGTAATTCCTGCAGTTTAGCTAATTGGTGTGTGTTATCTGGCTTTATGGATAGATAAAGTTGGGTGTCATCTGCATAGCAGTGAAGACGTGTGCTATACCTTCTAATCATACTGCCTAAAGGAAGTATGTATAATGTAAACAGAATTGGTCCTAGCATGGAACCCTGTTGAACTCCATAATTAACCTTCCTGTGGGAAGAGAACGCTCCATTTACATAAACAAATCGGAGTCTATTAGATCGAGGTAATTCAAACCACTGCAGCATGTAAAAGATTTGAGACCATACTAGTAAACCTCCTGTCTGACAATCCTGACATCTAAAACCCTAAGGATAAGGTAAAATACATAAATTCAATACCTTATATATTGCCTTGACTTAATGTACTTACTCCTATGGCAAAATGATGTTGTTGGGCCTCTTCTGGTCTGATTGTGTATGTCACTGCTCTACAGCTAACATTAAAACAACTGACCGGGTAACTTGTTTCCCAGTTTTCTAAACTTTTTTTTAACACAAGGTCATGTTAGTTTATGAACAAAAGAGCTGCAAATGTATAGAAAAAATTGGCATTAATCAAATAATATAAACAGAAATAGAGTAAATGAATAAATGTGAGGCTGTTTGGCGTTTTTACTGTTTCTTTTACAGTTACATATTCTTGTATTACTTGTACTACTGTGGCTCATCAGCTTTAAAGTAAAGGTGAGTAGAAATGGGTTCTAAAATGAAATTTGGCTCTACAATCAAATACTTTCTCCATCCAATAGGTGGGCATTGCAGCCTGTCAGTTGTCTCGTGCTCTGGGTCTTCGAGTTTTTGGGACAGCAGGGACACCAGAGGGGATAAAGCTGGTCCTTAACAATGGTGTTCACCTGGCCTTTAATCACAGAGAAGAAGGATACATGGACAAGATCATGGTATTCACTCATGTAGAAGTCAACTGGCAGGAAAAAATCTTTCTGACCTTCTGAAATATGTGTGTTTATGTATTCCAGGAAGCCACAGAGCACCGAGGTGTCGATGTGATAGTGGAAATGTTGTCGAACGTCAACCTCAGTAAGGACCTCCAGTTGCTGGCCTATGGAGGGCGAGTGATGGTAGGACTACAGTTTTTCTTTTTTTATAGTACAGTCTTTGTCATTGGATCTTTTTCTGGTTTATCAGTTTACTGCTCCTCAGAAATGTGTTATCAACAACCCAGCTGTGGTAGACTAACAATATTAAAAAGAGGACAGCTGTAAAGAAACACTCACTTCACTCCACACAGGAAGTATCTAGCATAGACATGACAACCGGACACCATAGCAAGTCGCCGACATTCAGCAGCTTAAAGTGATGACAGGCGAAATAACTGAGGAATGGATGCAGTTGTTGACATATCAGGGTGTGATAAATACATCAGAAGGTTCCCTAGGCAACTGGAGGCTGGAATGTCCACTAGCAACCATCAGCTACAAAGCAAGAGATGAGAAGCAAATGACGGACGAAGCAGCAGTGTTCCCTATTATTAAAGAACAGCTAGTATGAATAAAAAGTATGAATGACGTGGTGTGCAGCAGTAACAGGAGGCTGTCTGTCATTCCCGGGTATCTCCAAACTCAAACAGTGCAGCTCTTTATATAATGTATTTAGGTCTTCTTCAGCTCAGCTTTCTTAGAAAATTTAAAAAAGACCCAGTTGTTCTGTGTATTCTGACCGACCTGTTGCAGCATAAAAGCAAAGCCGACTAGTTAACTGTAGGACATAACAACACTCAGGTGTAGTACTTCCAAATCCAGCAGGAGAAGCGCTGATGAAAATGTGTAGTAGTATTTCTAATCTTATATTGTCAGGTTGTGCTGGGATTCATATCTACAGTGGGGCAAAAAAGTATTTAGTCAGTCACCAGTTGTGCAAGTTCTCCCACTTAAAAAGATGAGAGGGGCCTGTCATTTTCATCATAGGTATAACCTCAACTATGAAAGACAAAATGAGAAATAAAATCACAGAAATCACAAAATTACAGGCCTCTCTCATCTTTTTAAGTGGGAGAACTTGCACAATTGGTGGCTGACTAAATACTTTTTTGCCCCGCTGTACCAAATGTTTTCTGATATACAGTTATATACAGTAGTTTACAAATACTCATCATTCATACCTCTACTTTGCTCTTTTTCTTTAGGTCGTTGGCTCCAGAGGGTCTATAGAGGTCAATCCCAGAGACACCATGGTTAAAGAGAGCAGCATAATGGGAGTGGCCCTTTTCTTTGCTACACCGGTACAAAGAAACAGCATCACAAAAAGTTTATACATATATGTAGATAAAAAACATGTAGATCACCAGACCACATTACCAAAATTTGGATCAAATAATAGGGGGAAATTTTTATTAAAAGGCTAAGGGTACAAGGCTGTGTACCTTTTATAAGGGTGAAGGATCAACTTTCAATGCACTGAAAAGCTCACATTCCACAGTGAACACTTTATTACCTTGAAGAAATTTACCTTTTTCATATTGTAGTGTTGTATAATAATATCTTTAACATATTATGTTGTTTGTGTGTAGTAAAGTATAGCCTGGTTATTGATATGGTATATGCAGAGTCATTACAGTTTTGTATTTTCTAATTAGTTTTAATTCAGTTAAGTCTATTTTCCAGAGTCGGTTTGCTTGTTATTATTTGAAAATGTTCAGTTTATTAAGATTAGTGTTCCATGCTATTATCATTATTATTATCATTAGTATTTTTTATTTTATTTAGTTTTCCAAGTAAGCAAAATCATGTACATTGGTAATGCTACTGCCAAAACCTTTGGCTATGACTCCATATATGATACATAAATATGTACAGAGTTCTTATTCCATGCCCCACTTGGTGATTTGAACATCTTTCTTCTCCTCCTGCTCCTCTCAGGAGGAGAAGAAGGAGTGTGGAGCTCTACTTTATGCAGGGATGGAAGCTGGTTGGTTGCGTCCGGTCGTCGGTTCCCAGTATCCGCTTGAAAAAGCTGCCCAGGCCCACCATGATATCATCGAGTCTCCTGGGGCTGCTGGGAAGATGGTCCTGACTATGTGATGACACGACCATGTAATAGGTTACAGGTCACCTTGTACAGTTCAGGCTGTTTTTAAAAGGGGTGATACTTTAATAAAAAAGTTTCAGAAACTGTTGTGGTTTGTTGCTTCTATGGCAAAAATGAGTTTGCTAGATCCCAGAAAATAATGCAAAAATAATGCATACCTTAGACTGGATTTGTTTTCACTGTATCATGATGCTGCAATTTGCTAACTGGATGAGATACTGTAATGAAGTTATTTCTTTAGTTCGTATTAATATACTTTTGTATTTTTAAAGCTGAATTTAGTCTCAGTCTCAGTCTTTGCTCCTTGTTACCCTTCCTTAAGAATGGCATCTTGACAGCCAGCCTTCCCTGAGAGCATTTCTGATGAGGCATCATTGAACAGTAGATGAATAAACAGAAGGACCTCATGCATATTTCAGGTCCCGTGTCAGGTCTTTGCTAGTGTTTTCCCCTTTTTCTTAAGGACATGACTGCTTTTTTTTTTTTAAGCCTCCCACTTTTTTTGTCCTCCACTTGTTCAGTTTCCTCACATTGTTTTGAGAACACACTGCACACTGTGACAAAATATGCCAGGTGTCATCATCAACGGTTCATAACATCATCATAAGATGTCTTGATGCATGCTCAGTCATCCATGTAAGTAAATCACAAAAGGTTGATTCTGTTCATCTGGACGTAGCATTTTCCGGTATGTGTCAGGAGTATCAGAACAGTTGAGATGCATTTTTTCTAAACACCGTGTCTCTGTGGTTTTTAAACCCCAAAACACGCTGCGCCAAAAATTGGTCCACCCCAAGGATCGGGTCCCCCGACACAAACAGCTGTTAAGTGCCAGGAGGATCTCCAGGATTTATACATCAGGGAAACCAAATAACCTTTGGCGAAGCGAAAGGCGCAACACAGAAGAGATACCTCGTCAGGCCAGGACTATTTACACTATTTACACCTACAGGCCAGTGGACACTCTTTCAATGATGAGGATGTACACATCCTGGACAGGGAGGAACGCTGGTTTGAGCGGGGAGTGAAGGAGGCCATTTACGTGAAAAGGGAAAGACCATCTCTGAATCGAGGAGGGGGTCTAAGGGTACATCTTTCACCATCTTACAATGCTGTGATTGCAGCCATTCCCCAACTCTCTGTGAATGATACTCATGGCCATTGATCAATGGTCATTGATCAGTGGGCTTTGATCAGTAGTTGTTGATCAATGGTCATGAGAATTTGCATATTAATGATCAAGGAACTGACCTATTGTTCAGTCATTGTGCAATGTCCTGTTTATAAGGTTGGAAACCTGCAGTCAGCTGAGACTGAAGAAGTCACTTGGATGAGTGACGAAACGTTTCTCCCACTGAAAACGCTACGTCCAGATGAACAGAATCAACCTTTTGGGATCATCAGAAGATAGACAGAAAATCTGGAGAAATCTCTGTGTGCAAGGGATAAGGCCAAAAACAAGTATTGGAAATCTGTAATGTTTGTAATATCTCTATCATGCAAAAAGAAGCAATGGGTAAATATGCTCCAAAAAAGCTGCTGCCTTCTCTGGGCAAAGTTAATTTAAAATAGCCTGTGGCAAAGTGGAAAACACTTCTGTTTTCAAAATTTAAATTCTTTTTAGAAAACATGGACGCAGCACTCCTGAGTGAAGAGGACGAGGACCATCCACCTTGTTATAAGCCTTCAGTTCAAAATCTCTGATGCGTACAGAACTGACAGCTTGCTCATCTGGAAAGGCACCATCAGTGCTGGAAGGTATATGCAGGTTTTAGACCAACACCAACATATCCATCCAGATGACATCTTTTTGATGTAAAAAAAAACGAGTTTATCTGCATCTATTCCAATAGCATGGCTTTGTAGTAGGAGAGTCTGTTTGCCGAACTGCTTGCAGTACAAACATTGTATTTGTCATGAATGTAAAATATGGCAAACAAGACTCAGGGCTTGAATCCAATATCAGACAAGAATGGGACAACATTGTCCTCGGCTCCCAGATGTCTACATACTCTTGATAAAAGGATAGATGTTAAGCAGTGGTAAACATGGTCCTGTCCAAACTTTTTGAGACATGTCACTGCTATCAAATTCAAAATCACCTTATTTTCTTTCTTTCTTTCTTAAATAGTACGTTTTCTCACTTTAATTAGCTGATTGCTCATTTTGAAAAAATGCACCATTTTTACCTACTGGTTTGCTGCTTAGCGTTATTTAAAGAAAAAAGAAAATCTGTATTTTTACTGGCATCACGTCCTGACATCACTGAATGTTCTCCAGCTTTAAGTTGGTGTGTAATTACTTTAAAAATAGAAATTAGAACATCTTTAAATGAAGTTTGATATAGTATATAATAGAGAGAACCAGAATCTGAAGACTGGGTTTGATTCAGTAGTGATTACATTGTGCCGAGTCTGGCGTGGTGAAAGTGTGCTGATCATGGAGCACTCTTGCTTGCCATGGTCAAATGTGTGACATTTATTCGGGACACGCATAAAGACCACAAGTGGCCACACACAAAAAAATGGTGCAAACATACATACAAAATCCTCACTTTGAAAGCAAATAATAATTATTGTGTAAAAGATGCACACTTTTTTTAGTCACAGTCCCTTTAGACATCAATGATACTTAGAAATAAGAATGAAGGTAAACAAAGCAAAACAAACAATAAAAAACAAAGACAAAGTTTAAGGCTCAGAGTCAGACATGACATCTATTCCTCTCAGGTAACAGCTAGCTCTACTGAGCATGCTTCAGAGACTGCCAGGTAACCTAAGCTAGACCCACTCATATACACAGTACGTGTTGCAGCACTACAGCAACCAGTAAATGATGGCGCTCTCAGTTTCTCTACAGCAGACAAGCGCTACAGGTCATTCTGATGGATTATTGTGTGAGTGGAGTGCACCTCATAATCAGCAGGGTTAAAACACTTGGTTAGGTAAGGAACCTGCTAATGTTTTTAACTGATTTCTCTGATGATGATCTGACAGTTATCCTTTTTTAGTTAATATTTAGATTTAAGAAACCAAGCTGTAGTAGATGGCATTGAAATAAAAGTACACAATTTGGTATTTGGTAAATGGAATTGGGTCACTAATAAGCTCTGTTAAAAGTATATTTTCCAAATGTTGTAACTGCCTAGATAGTTGCCATGACGATGGTGGGTAAAACTTTGTAAGTTATCCAAGGAGTCAGTCAACTAATAAGATGGGATACGTTTGAACTGGATCAAAAACTAAAACCTAATATCCCCATGTGTGACATGTTTAATGTGCCCTGAACACCACACTATCATGAGGGGTGACGTGCTTCAGTGAAAGTCTCACTAATGTAGTTTCTAGGGAAGTTTGTAGTTTCTTATCAGCACTTCATTAACCAGTGCAGTTCTAGGCTATGTTACAAGCTGGTAATGCCATTTTTAATTAAAACCAGCATTAGGGTGGCTGTACGTCCAGAGGCAGAGCAAGTCATGTACTAATCCGAAGGTTAGTGGTTCGATCCCTGATTGTTTCAGTCTGCATGGCCAAATATCCTAGACAAGATCCTAAACTCTAAACTGCTCTCCGATGTGTTTGTTGGAGTGTGACTGTTGGATAGAAACATAGTAAACAGTGCTTGTATGAATGGGTGAATGAGACATAGTGTGCTCAAGTAGAGTAGAAAAGTGCTATATAAGAACGAGTCCATTCACCATTCAGTAACATCTTACCACTGTTTGGCTGCTCCCTTTAATCACCAGGAGTCACCACAGCGAGTAGCTGCATATGTTTTGATTTGACTGATTTTTGTTCCTCACGCAACCCCAAAGAGATCTACGTGTCACCTCGGGATTGAACTGGAGGACCTTTAGCTTGTTTTGTGAATGTATAAACCAGTACGACAGTATGACGTTACTCGGTGATGTTTTACTAACAGCAGGCAGAAAATCTCTAAAGCAGATATACTAGAAGCTGAACATCCTTAAAACAAAAACATTCAGGTTCCCTCCCCTCTCATTATAAATGGAGAATGAGGGGAATCTGTCTCCACCTTCAGGTTTCTGGGCACTCACATCTCCGCCGATCTCACCTGGACCCAAAACACCAACAGCAGCTGACAGGTGGAGAAGCAGCAGCAGCTGCACTTCCTCCGTGTCTTGAGGAAGAATAACCTGGACCAGAAGCTGCTGCTGGCCTTCTACTGCTCCTCAGTGGAGAGCAAACTCTCCTACTGTGTGTATTCCTGATGTCTTACTATTTATATTTTATTCCTGCACAGTTGGTGTGGAGCATCCATAATTTCATTGTTCATGTACAAGGACAATAAAAGGCTATTCTATTCTGTTCTACTAAGTTATATTTGTCCTGGTCCTAGGTTTGTATTCTATGTCAGTGGATTTGAGTTTTACTATTATTACTATTATTCTGTGCCTGAAGATTTATATTACTGCTGCTATCATACTCTTAATTCTGAGCATTAGTTCTTGTTGTATTGTGTGAGGTTTGTTGGCTGTTTAGTTTCTATGAAATTTTGGCTACAAGTCTAGGTTGCGTTACTGTTATAGTGTTCGGTTTGAGTTTGTAATTCTTTGTTACTGTTTGTAGCTATAGGGTTTTGTTAGTCTTCTCTTTGTTTCCTGTCTCATCCCCATGTGTCTTGTCAAGAGACAACAAAAAGATACAAAACAACTTTTTTTTGGCTGCTCCCTTTAAGGGTTGTCACAGCGGATCATCTGCCTCCATCTAACCTTATTCCTAACCTCCTCCTCTTTCACACCAACAATCTCTGTTCTCCTTCACTACATCCATAAACTTTTTTTTTTCAGAGGTCTTCCTCGTTTCCTTCTGCCTGGCATTTCCATCTTCAACATCCTTTGTCTAATATATCCACTTCCACCTTGAGTTTCGAACTTTGTCTCCAAAGTGCTTAACCTGAGCTGTCCCTCTGATGATGTCCATCCTGGTCACTCTGTCACCTCCACATCAGCCTCTTGTCTTTTTCTTAGAGCTACTGCCTCCAAACCCTGCATCATAGTAGGTCTCACTACTATGTTGTAAACCTTCCCTTTCTTGCTGCGAATCCCCCTGACACTATCTCCACCCACTCCACTCTGCCTACACTCTCTTCTTCGCCTCTCATGTACTGTCTGTTGCTTTGGATATTTGACCCCAGGTATTTAAAGTTGTCTACCCTCACTATCTCTATTCCTGGGAGCTTCACTGTTACACCTGTCTCCCAGGTGTCTACTGTCTACTGTCTCTTCAGTAGTATTAAGACGAACTATAATGTCAGTTAAAACAGTTCCCTACAAAAAAGCTATGCAAAAGAACAACAAAAATAAAGTGGGGCAAAACGACAGAGACAAAAGAGATTAACATGACACACGAAGATGTATGAAATGACTACAAAGAGACTCAATGTGATGAAAAACAGACACAAAACAACTACCAAGAAATTCGAAACCGCTATGTAAAAATGTAAAAATGTAAAATGACGTCCACACACAAGATCAGTGTGCGGCTGTATATTTACAGTGAAAAAAAGAGCTTAGTGAAGATGAAAGCTCCACATTCAGTTCAATGTTAATAAAACATAATGCTTAAATAGCTCTTAAATCAGATTTAAGTGGTGCTTAGACGTCATTGTTTCAATCAGCAGTGCTGCCTGTGCAAGGAATAAACTGCAAAATGCGTTTCTTGTATAGCAGATAAAAGTCTGCCAGGTTGAAATATAATTGCACTCTGTAATGAATGTGTTGTCTTGCTGGTCAATCTGATGAGCCATTCTGCTTTATGGTTATTGTGGAGTAGCTTGCATTTGTTTATCACCAGAGAAAAGTCCATTAGTAAAAGAGCTTTAGCAGAAACATGATAGGCCTCATTTGGTTGCAATGTCTGGCTGTTATCCATCAGTCAGCCTCCTCTGGGGACAAACTCTATCTCCCCAATGCTACCTAACACACAAATACACATGGTGATGCATTACCATTTAGTGTTATTTGTTTGCTTAGCAACGGAGAGCAAACGTGTACTTGGTGATGGTGTTGACGGCAAGAATTACTCTCAGTCTATGCAAACACCTATGAAGACACCTATATGTGTTTTATTCATGATGTTCTATCACTCATTCATCTACAGTACTTGTGTGTTGCTCTATACAGATGGGTGATTATGGTGTTTTTACAGTGATACAATTACGTGTTTTCATAGGACAAACGGATGATAATGGCGATAGGGATAAAGCTGTATCAGGTTACGACCCTGTGGAAGAGAGGCCTCCTCATCACTTCACTGTAACACAACATGTACAGTGAGTAGTATACATAATGGGTTTCTTTCATCACAGTGTCCCACTTCAGGCAGTTAAGATTATGCAAATGTCTTTTCAGATATTTTGCTGATGTTGTTGCTGCTAGTCATCAGTGCCCAGTGCATGTCCCAAGTCCCATTGTGTCCTGCTTCCTGTATGGTTTGTTCTGAGGATGCTGTCATCTGCCAAAGACTGACTAACATTATAGGTAAAGAAAAAAAAAAAAAAGCCATTCCTCCTCTATAACTGAAAACTGATAAGTCACAGAACCTAAATAAGTGCATAGTCCTACTGTACGGCAGTAATATGAAAAATGTTATTTGTCATAGTATTCAGAGCTGAAAACAGCAAAACACAAGACACAGGGAACTAACAAAATAAAGTAGAAAGTAACTCAACACGTAAACACTGAACACAGACATGAGGAATTAACAATCGAATAAGAGGGTACTAGGATATGGATGACCAGGAGAGTTACATTACATTGAAATAAAGCATCTCATGCTTTAATAATCAATTGTAAAATAAAATATGCACTCATAAATAAATTTGCAAATAACTTTTTGATTATGTTGAGTTACTTTCTCCTTTATTTTGTTAGTTCCCTGTCTCTTGTGTTTTGCCTTTGCTTTTTGAATACTATGATTAACTAAATTAAACCACATCCCACTTTTAAATAAAGTTAAAGACTATCTGGCTAGATGGAAATCTCTACCCATATCACTCATGGGAAGGGTCACTTAATGAAAATGATGGAATGTAAAGGAATTAAATACTTGGAACATATATTAGAAGGAAAAGACTTTATTCCGTTTGACAGACTAGTTATACAATATGGACTGAACAAGAAAACATTTTTAAAATACCAACAAATTAAATCTATAGTAAAAAGGAAATTTAAACTTAATCAAGTTGAATTACAAACACCATCAAGCCTGGCACAATTTCTTACTCTTAAAACCCCCAAACACTTTCCAAAATAGATCAATCAATATCCCTTCCTATTGCAAAATGGGAAGCAGATTTATCAGTCAGCTTAGACCAATTGATTTGATTAGACATCCCAGTTTACAATTAATACAATACAAAATACTACATAGAGTGCACTATACAGCTCATCAGATGTTCAAGATGGGCTTTAGGTCTTCTAACAACTGCTCACACTGTCAAGGCAATACACCTGACAATTACATCCATGCCCTGTGGTCCTCATAAACTGGAAAAATAAAAACAATCTTAATTCTAACCACTATAGAGACCATCTAATAGATCACATTAGTCTTGATACAGCTTCTGCCACCACATTAGATCAATTCCTCTGGGCTCCTTTGATCGGCTATGTCACCTAGTGGGGATGAGGAGTTATGGTTTTGTCCCGCCTTCGCTATGGTGGTTGATGTGGGGGTAGGTATGGGCTTAGGGGGTCTGGGGATTCCCTAGGGACGTTTTCCCTGGAGGGCTCAAACCGGGATCTGTGGTCATGTCCTGGTTGGGGGCTCTGTGGCTCTTTGGTGGTGTTTTCCTGGTGGCTGCGTGCAGCAGGGCTGGGGCAGGGTCTGTGCTGGCGGATGTGGGTTACTGGCCTGGTAGCCTGGCTGCCACTGGGTGGGTCCGGGGCAGGCTTGGGGTTCTGGGGGTGCTCCTCCTTTGGGCTGGAGCTCTGGCTGGGCCTTGAGGGCTTGGGTCCTGGGCCTCTGGTGTATCGGCGGACCTGGGGGCCCCTTCAACCAGCGGGGAGGTTGTTAAATCCTTGCAAGAGGTCTCTGCTCTCCAGATGTTCACTCTGCAGGTGGGGAAGAGATATAGGAGAGGTGGAGAATGAACTCATCCTGGGAGTCTATTGTCTTATGTAGTCTGGGAGATGATTGGATGATGGGGTGGGGGCAGTTTCCTTTCTGGTGGGGTTGGATGGGCTGCCCCGGGCTCTGTGGGGCTTGGCGGTGCTGCTGCTGTGGGCCCCGGTCCGGATGGGCCTGGGCCCCCTGGCCTTGGTGGATTCCAGAGAGCGGGGGTGCCTACTGGGGTCAGTGGGGGAGCTGGCCCCAGGGAGGGGTTACTTGCTCCCCACTTCCTTCCCTCCCCACCCCCAACTGCCTCCCTCTTCCTACTTCACCACACCCACCCACACATGCAGGGCCTTGGGGTGCAGGCGTGCTGCCAGTACATGGCATGCTGCTTCATGCCCTGAGGGACAGGGCTATGGCTCCCCACACCCTCTAGCAGATCATTACTTGGAGAAACCTTTTGAATACAAGCGCGCTAATGCCACAC
>VOQK01027093.1:21519-41153 GCA_015052645.1 Benitochromis conjunctus
GCCTATCTCCGCTACTACTGGGTGAGAGCCACAGAGAGACAAAACCATTCACACCTAAGGGTAATTTAGAATAACCAGTTAGCCTAATCCTGCTAACTGCATGTCACGAGGAAGCTGGAGTACACAGAGAGAACCAACAAATACACAGGGAGAACATGCAAACTCCACACAGAAACAGGTTCGGCTAGATGGTGGATTCAAACACAGGACTTTTCCTGCTGTGAGGCAACAATGCTAACGAGTCAGGCCCTCACTAAAGTCTGACAAGTCACTGAAACCAACGCTCACAAACAGAATATAGTAAACAGTTTGGTGTTTAACTTCTTATTGGTGTTAAAAAAAACCAAAGACTCCAGCCTGTAGGACCACCACTGACTGAGGCACAATTGTGATTTGAGCAAAATATTTGTATTAGTTAAAATGCTGATGTTCAGCAGGTGCAATGCTTTTCATCTGCATAGGTTATAATGTGCCAAACACAGGTAAATAGACTTATATTTATCCAGTGCTTCTAGTTTCACTCAGAATACTGTGTACACTACAAATTGCATTCACCTATTACCACACACTGGTGGAGTGCTTTTACTCTTTACACTTAGCTTTACTTATTGAGCTACAGGCACCCAAAACACCACCTCCTTCAAAATGGAATCAAACCAGCAACTCAAGTGTTGCGACTTCCATCCACAAATAAAGCCGCAGCCGGCTGAGTCGGTTTTTGTTCTGTGACGCGTCCCCAATAAGCCACAATGAGTCTCACTTGTGTTTTTGCATATTTATTTTAAAACAGAAACAACAAACCTTTCGCTTTCAATCAAAACAAATAGCGCCAACAAGTCTGCCAACAAACCACGCACCCAACCTCTCTGTTGAGAACACCGGCGTCAGGCAAATAACATGCGACCACACCCCCATGCAATCACCTGAGGTGCAGGAAAATCTAAACACCTGTGCACTATAAAGTTGTCTGCGCTACTAAGTGAGCTATTGAAGGCAGTGGATGAGCACAGTGTGATTAACTATGCAGCCGTTCTTAAGGTATCAGACAATCTGAAACGTTAGGGTGAGGGTGGGGTTAGATAAAAGGTCAGGAAAGATACATTTGATCCCGAGGAAGACGTGAATATCTGTATCTAAAAGTTAAGATACTCTTTGGTATAGATGGCAGTTTTGAGATTGTGGACTGTAGTCGTGGGAGGCAGAATGTCAGTATAAGGTTTACAGCATTAGTTTGTGGACTAGGATACATGTTCTGGCTGTAAACTTTGGGCATTTTAGCACAATTAAATATTCCTTCTTATAAATAATCTGAATCGTTGAGCGGATTTTTGCTACGCGATGCTTTCAGGCTTCTGTTTGTTATCCGAGTTCCATCTAACATCAGGTTTAAGCAGGCTCTGGTTAAGGTAAACAACCTACGTGACAAGCAAAACACAAATAGCAGATAACAATCAGTTATCACCTGCTGGTGATTAAGCATTTGTTTACTTTTACTTAAAAAAAAAAAATCTGCATCAGAAAACAATGGCCAGCTGACAGAAACTATAATCATGGCCTGGCTGTGGCTGCACATGAAAGCAAATCAGAGAAATCAATAAACTGGCCAGTGGGTTCCCAGATGGATAGCGACCATCTCACATTTGGAGCCAACTTTATGTGGCCATTTGAGGAACTGAATGCCACTTGAACAGAGACAACAGCAACAGATTATAATATTAAAACAGTAGAGTTCATTTAAGATCGAGGCAGACTTTTCTTTCCTTTACGCATCATTTCTGCAGAACTCACCTTTAAGCATCAACATCTATTTGACTGACACCTGGAAACAACGAAGTACTAATATGTCACTCATATGCAACAATACTAACTGCCTTCGTATGTGAAATTCAACACCTGTGAATATAACATACATCCACTAGTGTGGTGCGGTTTAACTCTAAATATATAAACACCACACAATGTTCCAGCAAAAATGTCCAACATGCGAATTTCATCTGTTTATTATTCTCTTCCCAATCTCTGAGACTTTGTAATATCCACCACATGGAGCAGTTAGACTTTAGGCAGCAGGGTGGTTTGCCAAACTGACGGGTGTACTGTGACAGTTTTCTCTGACTTGGTTGGCATGCTAACCTGTGAGTGAGCAATGACTGATGGCTGAAGCAAAGCTCACGGCCATCTGCGTTTCAGTTGTGGTACATAACATTTTGTCCTCCAGTGACTCACTTTGAGTCCATGGACCAGACAAAGAGCTCAGGGGGAAATTAAAAAAAAACCCAAAAAAACAGTCAGAGGAAGGAAGTCTTACTAGATGTAATTTAAGTAACTACTTGCTATTCAGTACAAAATGTCAAACTCGCAAGCTTAGGTACATTTACAGCCATTTAAGCCCATTAATAAGCGTATATGGAAAACGACCTTCTTAGTCAGAAGTAATTTTGTTACCTCACTGAACGCCGCAACATTATTTCAACATTAAGGTGCATAAACACCTGTACATTACAACATAGGCTGCAAATAGGAAACAGCTATTTATGTAAACATTACGATGCACGAAATAAGCTGCTGCTGTAGCTTTGTAAAACCTGTGTTAACTCAGTAAAAGGACTAGTGAAAAACATAGATTTTAATTTTATAGGCCAGTACTATAATACGTGCATAGACGATTAATACGAGTTACCGCCTTTTCTGGATGTGATGCAAGTAGTCTGCACATAGATTATACAAGTGTCCGGACCTGCTGTTGGACCCTGCAGCTGTGCATGGTAACTAGTTGTGGCTCAGCATGTCTAAGGTTCAGTAGGAGACGTATCAGGACAAGTGTCTGGATATGTGTCTGGTCCAGAAAGGCCTGTGCTACACTAACACAACTTGTATGGAGGCAGAAATTGTCCTGCTGAAAGGGTGCTACCACAAGAATGGCACAAGAACAGGTTAGAGCACCTTTTCTCAGTACCTCTGTCTCAGATTTCCCCCAAGAACCATCAGATTTGGAATGGTGCTCTCATGGCATGTAAGTCTGCATCCAGCATGCCAATAGCAGGCCCTCAGTCAACTGAAGTCAGTTGTGCCATGGTGGCATTGTGACAGTGTTCTGCACAAACTATAGTTTTGTTTTCTGAGACCACTGGCTTGAGAATGCAGCAAACTGAACACATTCTGAGGTGTACACATTCATTCTGTTGTGTTTGATAAACAAATTTAAACTCCCACCACTGAGTAAAACCAATCAACCAGAAAACTACTCACCGAATATGTTTGTGTTTTCCAAGAGATTAAAATCATATACTGGGAAATTGATTCAAAAGAAATCTTGCTTTTTAGTTTTATTTTTATTTTTGACTACCCTCAAAAAAGATTGTAAGACACTGCTTCTTATCAGTCCTGCATGAACATATTCACTAGTAACTGACAGGTGTAACTATACAATTGAATGAATTTGACTCAGTTTACTTGCTAAAGTGTAAACGCTGTATATAAAACACGGTCAACATATCTGAGCTAATATGTGATCTAAATACAGCAATGGAAATAATCAGCTAGGAAGACTTTCACAAAAAAAGACCAAAATACCTCATTTATACAAGTTTAACAACCAAATAATAAATTATATCCTAAACTAACTGACGTCTGATTGTACACATTTCTTGTATATTTATGTAAATCAAAAGGACTTGAAGTTGTAGTTATATAACATTAGACGAGTTCATCGGGGCTGTTTATGCCATCCTAACTTCCTGCCTCTTCCCTCCGGGTTTTTCCACATTCAGCGATTTTTCAGGAAGAAGTTCTAACAGAACATCCCAGATCCCTCACTAACACATCAGTAACAAACTCATCAATATCAAGCTAAAAACAAACAAACAGAAAATTAAAATTAAAAACATCCCAGCATTAATCTGATCCTGGTCTTCCAGCAGTATTCCCCTGATCTGAATCCTAAAAATTCCAGCTCTCCTTGGGAAACACAATCATTCAGTTACTCATGCTTTTGCTTAAATAGGTGAAACAAGTGAGTAAGGTTATCGCATGACATGTGGATGAGTCATCTGAAAATAGGCCGCATGTATACTTCTGCCTTTTTGCCGGTAAGCAGTCCAACTAACTTAGAGCTTGTTTTTTCCTATGTGGCACTTACTCATCATTCTGTGTAATATGCTTAGAAACCTATCGAGACAAATGAGCCGTTGTTTGGTTCTTCCATAAATAGACCCAAGCCGGCTATAAAATCTGTATGTAACAGAGCTGCAGCTGCACCATCAGTTCATGATAAATTACAGTTTACTTCAGCTCTGCAGCAATAACCAAACTTCTTCTTATTTATGCTAAACAATAAATACAATTGTGATGAATAGATCGGATTAGTTTTATTATACTATTTATGGGTCATTTGTCGGTGAATCCCATCTGTATCTATTAGGACCAAAGAACGGGCCATATTCTGTTCACATTACTGGTAGATGGATGTTTTCATCATTAGATCTTCCCCATTGAGAGGCGCTGTCATTTTAGAAGGACAACCCACATTGAAATGCTGTCAGGCAAACATCAGGTTTGTTTGTGTCGTTACTGAAGTGATTGTTTGTATTTGAAAACACTTTTCACTGCGACCTTGCTTCAAAAAAAACGACAGAACAGAAAATAAAAGGTTGATAATAGGAAAGAGAACAAGTGATTGCAGTTTGATGCTCCTGCATGTTTTTCTTCTCGTCACAGGCAATGTGTTGAATTTTAAAAAGAGTCTGGTTGTCTACGTTTTTATTTCTCTCAGCTATGTGTGCATGTGCTTTACAGTTTAAGACAATTAGTATCTACTCTTTTAAACAACTGTACACATATTTACATTATTTTATTATAACAGGGGTTTTTGCCTGGTTGTTGTTTGGCAGGAGCATTTGGCTAAAGGCCACCACTTTGGCCGAGACTTCAATGCATGTACTGTCACAATTTGTTACACAGATTATAAATCATACTGGCTTTGTTGAGTTTCTGATTTTTCTTCTCATGAGTTATTGAGTGAAATGTGGTACACGATTTTACTACCCTAAGGCTGAGTAACCTTGGAGGTGCATGAACTCCTCATACAGTCTAAGTATCAGATCAAGGTTTAAATTTTGCTAACTCATACATATCCATGCTACAGTTTGTTTGGACTCCCATGATGATATACTCAATCATAGCCAATGTTGTTTATATGCTGAAAATGGGCAATTTTAGCGTGTCAGGTGGTTGTTAGGTAGTTGCTAGGTATTGAAATTCAAACCACATAGATATAAAATAAATGCTTTTGCTGTGAAATTATAACAATAGGAGGTTTTCATTAGGTGTCTGTAAGATAAAGGCTAAAAAAATGTTATTTTAGCCCACTTCCGGGTGGTTACCAGGCAACATGATGGTGTCATAATACATCATGCATAATTCAAGATTTGTGGATAGAAATGAGATGTTATTGTTGCAAAATAAAATGATATGATGCTTTTACAAGGTGTTATAGGTATATAAATGCTAAAAATGTATTTTTAGCCTGTTATTAGGCGGTTGCTAGGCGACATGTTGATGTCATAAGATCTGATATAGATAAGAACCTTCAGGGGTCTAAGATGTACCTAAGGCCAGCCAGTTTGATTGCTCAATTCCAGATGATCTAAGAGGAGTTCGTGGACAAAGAAATGAACAAGCAGACAAACATTTGCATCAGCCTACATTGTGATTAGTGCTAATTAGTTAATGTTTGCACACTAAAACTCCAGAAACTTGAGGCTCAAAAAACATACTATACCATGCCACTAACAAACCACACCAACACCAATCCCTCACTGAAAGCTGTGATGGTGTCCAAGGAGCATCTGCCTTTAATCCCAGCAAAGTACTGAATTATATTATAAGTTCTGAACTATGGAATTATGCCAGAAGATCGTACACAGTGAGTGGCTCACAAAACCCCTGTCTGAACCATGTAAAAATGTAAAACTTGCCATGCTTACTGGATAGGCGGCCAATGTGTTGGCGAAGTGGACCCAGAAGCAGACACGGAGGAAAGGAAAGTATGACAAAAAGCGAGTCATTTATTTAGGCTGATGAAAAGAAAATAGCAAAACAAGGCAAAACAAAACAAAGACGGAACTAAACTGAAACCTAAACTGGAGAAACTAAAACTAACTATGAAAATGAGGACAAGAACATGAATCTGAACCAGAACATGCAAAAACGTGACTGTGAAATAAGCCGAACATGAGCATAACCTACGCAGTAGAAACCAAGACTCTGTAAGCATGACTTGACACGAAGACAACAGACAACCCAACAAAAAACAGAAGGAGACAGAGGACTTAAATACACAGAAGGGTAATGAGGGAAGTGGAAACATCTAGGGAGACACAGCTGGGGCTAATCTGACATAGCGAAACAAAGGAAGCAAAGTAGAATACACTGACATAGGATATGGACTTTCAAAGTAAAACAGGAAACACACAAACACAGAAGCAAGGATGACAAGGAAGACAGAGAACATAGAGACCTGAAATGTGGGACAAGAAGGCACAGAGCAGACAACACGCAACACAGGGGAAGCACATAAACAGAACCTGAAGACTAGAAATCAAGAAATTCTAGAGAACTTAGGGAGCTAGAAATAGAAAACAGAAACCAAAACACTAGCAGTGATAAACCATGATGAAATCAAAGATTAATAATAAAACAAAACACAAATTCCCAGCCTCTGACACTTACGTTGCATGCGCCATTGCGTTAAATTATTGCTGTGCAGACTACAGCCTAAATTTGTGTCCATTAGCAGAAGGGTCTGTCTTTGAATGAGAAAATAATATGTTTCTTTGCACACCAACATACAGTACTAAATAAAAATGGAGCATTGCATCAACAGTCATTTATTTTCCAATCAGACTTAATCACCAAACAACGTAGAGGAGCCCTGTGACAGAAAGTGTTGGATAGTTAAATCTTACTGAAGTATAAAATAGACATAATTGCATTAGAGACATTAGGCTATGAGAAAGATTTTAATCAGCTACCTTGTAAGGACATGTAATTTCATTATAGTTAGTAACCAAAATGTGATTGTGAAGGTGTTAATTCTAAATGCATGATTTTAAAGATTCGGGTAATAATAACATTCCTTCTGTTGTTTTTGCATTTTACCCCACGCAGGAATGATTTCTCTTGGCATATATCTCAATGATCTAAGTCATCAAGACCGTTAAAGGTAAATTTGTTGGTCAGTAATGAACCCATCCTTGACTGCTCATAATAATGCCATAATGCTTTCCCTAAATTTTTATATTTATTGTGTACAAATGTTGGTAACATGAAGGAATAAGGATGAAATAACAACCACGTCAAGGAAGGTGAGCACTGTAAAACTTGTTTCCTAGGAAAAGTCTACAGGTAAGTTATTATGACTGCAGTCACCTATATTACCTCCTTCTCTATCGTGTTTATTTAACTTCAGCTTTAAAATAATCTTTACTGAGTTCTGCTGTAAGGTTTAAAGTACTAAATTTAAATTTATGCTTTATTCCTCAACATATGTTAGAAAGACAAACAGGGTAACTAGGTTATTGCACTTGAAAAGTAACTTTCCCAGCATTCTCACCATTCTTTCATCATTGTTTTTAATCCTTGAAGAAGCTTCTTTTGACTGTAACTAAAAAACATCTTCATATTCAAAAGGTGAAAATAATGAATGCATAACGAAAACTCAGACTGAAAGTATTTCATTGTGTTAGTACATAGGAGGCTTTATGCAGGCAATAGAGAATATTTTTTCATTTGTCTTGAACTTGAGTCAAAAGTGGCAGAGAGAAGCATATTGGTGGTGACAACAGCAAACATAATGCACTTCAAGCAGGAAAAAAAATGAATCAGCATTTGTTTATCTCCCTGTTCCTGCTTATATGAAATGCAATGAAGTCAGGATGTCTCGCATAGGTGAACGCTGCAGAGCTCTGCTGCTGCTGCTGCATGTGGGCTGATGATAACCTTCTGCCTTTTTAAGCATCCTCATACACATTTTATGAATTAAATGTCAAAACAACTAATGTGGGTGAACATGCTGCACTCTGAGCTGAATGAAGGAATTTAAAAAAAAAAAGTTCTTAAGAAAGTCAGGGTCGGGTCTCCAGTATGAAGAGTTAGACAGCACCAGGCGCCGACATGGTTCACGCCTACTGGCTGAAGAAGATGACTGAACTCCATGAGCGTCTGGCAGCACAAATGAACAAGCTGCTAGTCGACGAGAGACACCCAGATTGGCTAATTGAAGGCCGGATGGTCCTGATCCTCAAGGACCCCCAGAAGGGGGGGTGCACCTGTGCACTGCCTGGATTGACTACAAGAAGGCCTATGACTCAATGCCCCACACCCGGATCCTGGAATGCCTAGACCTATACAAGATCAACAAGACCCTAAGAGCCTTCATCAGGAACTCAATGGGGATGTGGCATACAACACTAGAGGCCAACTTCAAACCCATAGTACAAGTCACCATCAAGTGCAAGATCTACCAAGGAGATGCTCTGTCCCCACTGCTGTTCTGCAAAGGCCTGAACCCCCTCAGCGAGATCATCAACAAGACTTGCTACAGATACCAACTACGGAACGGAGCAGTTGTCAGCCACCTCCTCTACATGGATGACATCAAGCTGTATGCCAAAAGTGAACGAGACATTGATTCACTGATCCACACCACCAGGATATACAGCAATGACATCTGAATGTCGTTCGGACTGGAGAAGTGTAGTCGGATGATAACAAGGAGAGGGAAGGTAGTCAATGTAGATATTAAAGACAGCTACAAGTACCTGGGGATCCCACAGTCAAATGGGAACCATGAAGAGGCCGCTAGAAAAGATGCAACCACTAAGTCCTGAGGAGTCAGCTGAACGGTAAGAACAAGATCCGGGCTATCTACAACTACGCCCTGCCCGTCATCAGGTACCCTGCTGGGATAATAAGCTGGCCAAAGGAGGAGATAGAAGCCACTGACATCAAGACCAGGAAGCTCCTGGAGGGTTTCACCCTAAGTCCAGCGGCCGTAGTGATAGATGTAGTGATTCTGAATGACAGGAACATCAGGAAGAAGGAACACGAGAAGTTTGTGAAGTACCAAGGGCTCAGAGAAGAGCTCAAGAAGATGTGGAGTGTGAAGGTAACAGTGGTTAGTTAGTTTGATAGCAGGTATGTGTGTCTGCTGTTTGCACCCATACACTTGTGCAACTGATAGCTTAGTAATAATGTAGCATTTCACACTCTCATTCAAATATGTTCACTACTGAATCCCAGCAAACAAGTTCAAAATGGAGCTTGGGGGATACTGCATGTTCATATTTTTATACAGTCTGTTCAGTTATCTCACTATATCTCATTTGTTTACGTTTATTTTATTAGTACAAAAATTCATATGCTGTAAGGCTAATGCAGAAGCATGAGGTTTGAATCCGCCCTGAGGTCTTTTACTGCGTGTCTTTCTCCCAGCTTTCCCGTCTTATCTCTTTGTGTCTTGTCCTATTGCAATAAAGGCTGAAAAGCCCAGAAAATAAATTCAGAAAAATAACATTGTGTGATTCAAAAAGGTTATTGTGCACGTGTATTTCATGGTGCCTGTTTATCATCTTCTGCTCACCTGCAGTACAAAGCTTCAGTTCGGTAATTCACTCATCATCAGATCTTTACATCTCAAATGTGTGACACCTCGTCCTTTGTGCCAGTTATTACATAACAAGAATTATAATTGCATTCTTCCTGTATTTGTAGACCATTGCTTTTGCCTATTTACCTGCACTGCTTGGATTTTGTATTTTAGACATTTTTTTTGTACTATACATTTTGCCACACCTTTTGCTCTGTTTTTCCTTTGTTGACTGCCTACCTGTGTGTGTGTGATTCCCCACTTTGCACATTAAACTGTAATTATTAATGATTAGTCTTTTATCCTGAGTAGCGTCTGATTGCTGCCTCTAAGTCTACTCTTGCTACGAGCCAGTTAAACGGAGCAAACTGATGTTGATTACCGTTAAATAATGGAAAGCTCTAGAACAGCTACCAAGCACGAGGTTTGAAACAAAGAAATAAAGTCTGCATGCTAAAAGCTCCCACGGTGACAACAATTTATTACGGTCACAAATGTCTGGTAATAACTAACGCTGTTTTGCATTAGAAGCTTTTACTTTGCATATTTTGTGTGATGAATTTCCCACAACTGATTTCAAACCACAGTTTCTGACTTATTGCCCTCAAGGGAACATTTGTCTACCAAAAAAGGTAAAGGTTACTTTATTGCCTCCCAAAGGATGACGGAGGAACGTCTGCATAAAAACAAGACAGCAGAAAACTTTACAATAAAAGCACACTGACCTGTCTGTCCTGCAGGAGCTGTTTGTTGTGGTAAGAAAGGGGCAAATTATGGCTTATAATGGTTATGCTTACAGAAGCAGACCCTGTAAATCTTTCCAGAATTTATTAGCACATATGGAGAGTACGAAATATGGGAGGAATCAGCCAACATCCTGTTGGCCTATCCAGTTTAAAAATGCCTCGAGGAATGACATCATGTTAACAGAACATAAAACATGGAAAAAGTTAAGTGTAACATCTAAAACAAGGCAAATTTTTAACAGCATAAATCATGGAAATTTCAGCTTAAAATGCATCTGCAAAAGTAAAGCAAGGGAAAGTACTTTGGTATTCAAAGCTTATAATCAGGGGGGAAAAACCCTTCAAGGATATATGTTTGCTGGCACATTTGCATTGCACAAATTTTGTTGGGTATCATACACTACTGAGTCTCTCTGTGGGTTAGTAGCAGTTTTTTTTAATTTTTTTTTACTTTAGATTTTCTCCTCTAGGTTTCCCTGGACTGATGCTCAAAGTCGACCGGAGTAGTGTGCATGTCATTGTGACACCGCTCAAATGGGGATCACCACCTCTGAAATGTTTCTCACCGGACAAAGGAGCCTGACCCATCCAGGTGAGAGATGAAAGCAGCCATACTGCGGCTTCTTTCTTTAGAGAGTTTAAGAAACACTGTGAGCCCGGCAGCCTGTCGTGGGGGTTTTGTGTCACACTGATATGGGGAGCTGAGCTGTGCGGGGCAGCTGGTGAGGATGCCCATGAGTGCCTCCTGTTTGGAGAAGCTCCGGGCAAGATTGACTGGGAAGAGACCCTGGGCCCACCCAAGACACACTGGAGGACAAAGTATTCCAGTTAGACCAGGACTGCCTCAGGCTCCAACTCATTAAATTGTACCACTCACAACAACAGTAGCTGCATATGAATTAGAATTGGAGCCAGAAATTCTGATGTTTAATCAGTCTAAACAGCACAAAATTAATTAGTAATCAGTGATACACAAATTTGAATCTAGGGGGGTTCCAACATGAAATCATCCTTATTCATAAAACTCAGTAATAAATCTTGGGATCTTTGTTGTGTTCAAAAATAATAATACTAATTTTAACAGACAACATTAACATTTGCAATTAAGTCTTTCTTCTGGAGCATTTTCCAGTAAAGGACAGCATGAAATAATTTAATTACATTTAATCTCCTCTAAATATTTGATACAAAAAATGCAGCATTAAAGGAAAAAAACATCCATTCCCCCACTTTTTTTTAACTGCTTATCTAATTAATCACGGTGGGTTGGAGGCTACGCCAGCTTTAAAAACTGGGAATCAAAAAGATGAAAATAAAACGATTCAGATGCGTGAAAAGCAGGAATGAGTTCATATGTGATAATTTAGCATGACACTGTTCTGTGCGTCTTTGTAAGGACAAATTTGGAACAACATTAGAATAAAAATCTGATGAGGGATCCTCACTTGTACAAAAAAAGAGGAGCCAAATCCAGGACAGGGCAAGCAGGTATCATGATTTTAAAATAACTTGCAAAAAACACAAGACAACGAAAAAAAAGTCAAAACAAAGCAATAACCAGAAAAACATATGGCAAAAATGTTATATATATATATCGATATATATATATATATCGATATATATATATAGATATATATATATATAAGAAAAGCAGACTCATTGTGAAAGTACATAGTCAGCGACTACAGATCTACAGACATCTGACAAAGTGAAGAAAAGACTATAAATACACAGGGATCTAATAACGCACAGGTAAAAATTATGGTGGTGGGGAGGAGGATTAGAAAAACAAACAAAGTGAGAAGTAAAACAACAGGAGACACATGAAGCTATTACCCAAATAAAACAGGAAGTGACAATAACAGACATCAGGGGAACAGAGAAAGAGGGAGAATGTGACAGGAGGCTTTTCTCATTTCTCTACTTTGTACCTCCTCACCTCCTCCGTCCTCCTGACTGTGACCCGGGAATCATACTCTGTACGCCACAGTGAAGGAGAGAGGAGTCTTGCTGGAGGAGCTTTAATCGACCATATGCACATACGGGTTTATCCTTTGAGGAAGTGTTTTTTTATGTATGATGCATGATAAAGTTGGGACAGCAAGAAAATATACAAATCTCACCAGGAGGAGAAATGTTTCTTTGCATTCAGAAGTTATTTAAATTTTTTAAGGTGATGCACTATGTGATTAAAGTTTCTCACCATTTGTTCTGCTGAACTCTCTCGCAGATTTAGGTCCAGGTTTCTCTGAGCTCTAGGACACTCTCTTATAACTTTGTCCTATAAATTTACACCCGATCTCAAATAATTGAATTGTTGCGAAACTTAAGTGAAAAAAAAAACAAGCACATAAATGTACTTTGAGAGTGCACGAGGCAAACCGAAGCTTACACTCTGACCCCCTGTATGCACCTACCTGCCTGTCTGTGAAGCGCAAGCATCCCATCTCAACACCGAACAAGCACACTGACTTAGATGTACGGTTGGCATGACAACCAGCGAGGATTGAAATGGCTAGTCACATGACACAGCCAAGGTTGAGCAAGACAAAACACGGGAACATAATAATTTTTGCTGCAGGGTAAAGATTTTATAGCAGACTCTGCATCAAAGAAAGGGGCCAATAACAAGATGTTCTGAGCCAATTATCCCCAGGACACCCAGTGGGTGCAAGCATGCCTCCTCTGCAGCGCAGCGCATCTGAAGTGGGTGTCTATTCCAGCCCAGCACATCGTGATCCGACAAGTGCTATTGAACTGTGCACAAATGGTGCATTACAGCTCCTTGAGGAAGGGTGAGGAGACAAAGAACAAAAGAAAAATGAGCAGAAAATGGGTAACATCTGCTATCTGAAACAAGGCTAAGCTTGGCTGTCATGGCAACTGAGTCCCTTTGAATGAGATGTTGGTGGTGCGGCATCATGTGGCTGAATAGCAGGCCTCTGGACAGAGCCCAGCTGAAGTGTGTACACTGAGGGGCTGTAGTCATTCACACTATACTGTCCAACATCTGTCCCTCGAGAGTGTAGGAATATTAAAAGACTCAGTGCTATGAGAAACACAATAGATGGGCCTTTTTTGTCCATATGAGGTGACTTTATGTATGGCTTTGTTTAAAAAGAGACATTAGACTCTTTAAGGACTTTTATTAGACCATGTACACATGCAATTTATGTTACAATCGTGAATCCAAAAGAGCACTTTTCTCATTTTTTAATGATTCTTTTGCACTTTTATTATTTGCTTCAGTTTCACATAATTAATGTGCTGAATTACTGGGTTAATTTTTTTTTTCAAAGAATTACAATAAATGAAACAGAAGGGACTGTAACAGCAAAAAGTACAACTATAAATGCACTGCAGACGCACTCTTATGAGGAGCTAGCTAGTAAGCCTAGAATAAAAGGTATTAAATACTACATATACTGTAACATGCATATGTAGGCCTTAATCCATTTTATTTTACCGCATTCCTACATATGACCTACATATGTGGCACAGTGATCTTGGCTTCAAATCCAGTCTGGGGCATTTCATGTGTCTGCGTGGGTTCTTTCTGGGTACCTCCCAAAATCCAAAGGCATGCTTGGTGTTATCCCACCTCACGCCCTATGAAAACTGGGTTAGGGTCCAGCTGTCATAGGGTGAGACAGCTGGTTTTGCATATAAAACATATTTTAAAAAATCACCCTACAAAATATGATCAACAAAACTATCCTATGTAAATGAAAAGAATTGGCTCCACCTGAACTACCCGCAGCATTAAAACACAATGTTTAAACATAAAAAATATGCCTTTTTTTTGTGAATCTGAATGGCATTTGAGATTACTGATTTAGGCGCTTAGTTTAACTTTTTACCAACTTTCAACTTTTTGAAAAAATTAAATGCAACTTTTCGAAGCAATTATGTTGATGTATATGACATTAAGTAATCTGATGTCCTTCTAGCTGAAAACAAGCAAAGCAGACTGCAGTTTTTTGCGCTGCGTCTTTTGTGTTTGCCGTCTGTCTTTGCATTTAATGAGAAACTACAGATATGTGTCTCATCTGCACAGATGGAGGCTCTTTGATTGCATTAGTATTCTTCTCGGTTTCTGACTAATTTAGCAAACTTATTCCCTCCCCCACGATAACCTTTTCCTTCGTCTTCTCCCTGCCTCATCGGCGCAAACTCAAACTTTCAGTTTTATCATACAGGAGGGCATCGAGAGAATTAAACCTCTGATGGTAAACATTCGGTCTTTGTTGCTTCATGAGCAAAGAAGGTAATGTTTGCTCTACCGCTAAGTCCAATTTAGAGTAAGACAATGGAAATGAACTCAAAATGTAGTTATCAGAGTGCTTTAAAGAACACAATAAAATTGGTTACAAGCAAAAATAAAAGTAGATGCAGTTAAAATAACGACAATAATTTTTTTCAAGCCATTAAAAATAAATGAAAAACACATAACTAAATAAATTAATAGTGAAGGGGAATAAACGCAGATTTACTATATTTAAAACAAAAAAGTCAGTAGAAGTGAGTTTTGAGGAGTAAATCAGGTTTTGCCTGCCGCTGTTCACCAGTTTTACTTGTACAAAGCTCTGTGTACGTTTTCAGTTTACCAGCAGTTATTGCCCAGCTCCAGAATCACATTTGGACCAACAGAATTAAAGTTGAATATTTAACCTGCTTTGTTAGAGACTCTGGACTAAAGGCTCTCTTTCTGGTCTCTATATTTTCTCTAGTGTACTTTTTACTCATGACATGTTTGTTTGACAGTTAAGGAACTATGCCTTCTTAAGCTTTGTTTATAGTATTGCATTGGACCCCTGTTAAGCCTATACTGTAGTAAGCAATTACCTTGTTTGCATTTGTGCACGAGTGTCTGCATCGCTCTCCCATGAGTGAAGCTGTTTAGGCTGGAGCCAGTACATCCTGAACAACAGTTACTAGGAAAAAGAAAAGACTTTAACCTTGAATCAACAGAGTCTGATAAAAAAAAAAACCCCACCATATTACACAATTGCAATTACAGCCTACATGTTACATCTTGTCTCACATTATTATCCTTGTGCTAATCATATACTGTGTTTACACAGCACATACTAAACAGAGTTCTCACAGTTGCTGATGTCTGCTTTGCTGAGATGTGTAGATATGTTTCTGAAATATACACCTCAGGCTACAGCATGCGCTACCCTGCAGGAAACAGTGCTATGGTGCAGATTAAACACACCACTATCATGTCTGTCTGTATAGGTAAGACTGGATGTGTTTAACAATTCCTCCAAACTATGTGACTAAATAGCTTGTCAAATGACCATAGACTGTATATATAAGATGCACTTAGCCACCATGCTGTCACTGATTGGTTTGTGAAGTCCCATTTTGAAGCCTTGAGCTGAGTTTCGGCTGTCACCTTCTTGGTGTTTTGAAAACTGAAAATATGAAACCGCGAGCTCTGGGTAGGGAATGAGACTGTGGATACAAGGACTGGAAGTAAGCTTCCTCTGAAGGGTGGGTGGGCTCAGCTTTAGAGTTAGGGTGAGGAAGTCAGTCATTCAGGAAGGGCTTCAAGCTGAGCTACTGCTCCTCTGCATCTTAAGGAAACAGTTGAGGTAGTTTCCAGCATCTGCCTAGGATGCTTCCCAGGTGCCTCCTAGGTGAAGTGTTAGATGCATGTCCCACTCGAAGGAGGCCTATGGGCAGTTCCGGGTGATACTGGAGATATTATGTCTTTGGGCTGGCTTGAGAACACCATGGTGGTTCCCCTAGATACCTTCGTAGGAGGTGGCTGGGCGTTTCTGCCTAGATTAGCAGCAGACGAACGCATGGACGGACAGACGGATGGATGGATGGACAGAAGGATGGATGGATATGACCCAAAGTCAATAACTAGGTAGCAATGTCTTCTATTCACTTCAGTTCAATTCAGGATTCATAAGATTTAGGAGGGAGAAGGAAAAAAAGCAATACAAAAATGTAAAGAACTGCAGCAATTCTGGACTAAACGCCAGCTAATACACTGCTGAGGTCACTAAGAAAAGGAAGTAGAGAAAAATCAATCAAGAGGATTAAGGGGAGATCAATGATCTTAAGCCCCCACCTGCAAAACCTTTCCTCCTCTCCAGTACATCTGTTGTCACTTTTATTTGCGCCAAAGTAAACAAAGAGTATTCACAATAGTTTATGCTTCCTAGCTGGACAGAATGGTGTCTCTATTATGTCTCTATTTAACTGTTTTGGTCTTATACTGTAATGACCACATGCTCCCTTAATTTCCTTAAGCATTGTAAACAAACAAAGAATGAGCATTAAACTGTACACAGTATAAAATACATGTTCACCAATCAGCATCACTGTTGATAGAAGGAAGAAAACAGAAAAAAAGAGCAAACTTGAGCCAAACTTAAGCAGCCGATATCTGAGGCGGCATCAACAACACGAGGTTATTCATTAATCTTGTGGTTTAGATTACCTGGCATAAGAAAAGTTATAGTGCCTTTTTAATCTTCATACTGAGAGAGGTTTAAAATATTTGTTGTTCAGGAAACCATGAGCTTTTAAAACTGTAGCTTAAAGATGTGCTACACATCAATATTGTTGATAAAAAGCTGGAAAGGCAGAGAGAGAAAGCTTTTGTTTCTTCTTTTTGGATCTCATTTCTATCAAAAAAAATAAATCAAGGAACAAATTGCAGTACATTAAAAAGCCTGGAAAGAGGGTTAATAAATTATCACTTGACAAGCAGATGTCCATCTTTTATATCCAGTCTATCAAAACATCTGACATTATTAAAAGGAGGATAGGTACATTTTCCATGGGCTCTCTACAATCTCATACAAATCACTACTGCAAAATTATTTTAGTTCATGATGTAACAAACCATGGCTGCTACTGGCGCAAGCTTCATATTTACCATAAAGACATAAACGTCTTAAAAGTTAGACATTTTAGAGCAAGAATACTCTGTGGGCTTTTGAGTCTGAAATCTCCAAATCCATGTGTGCTGATGAAATCTATCAGCTTTAAGGTGAAAAGTCTAAAAGAGGCTCATTTTCAGAGCTGGCATTAGCATTCATGTTGCATCCACGCTCTCCTGGTATGATTTATCTGCGCTGATTGTATTTGCCATCTACAAAAGCATTAAAATCTGATTTTTCTCTGCTGAAATGAAGATGAGGATAAGATAGAGAAAAACTTTAATTACTCTTTGGGGAAAAACAAAGATGCTGCAGCAGAAAATATAACAATAATAAAACACTGCAAAGGGGAATCGAAAGAAAGAACAGAACAAATGAGATTTTGATCTTGGACGAGAGTGAAATAAACTTTGGAAGCACATGAAGGAATGGATAAACGGTAGATAGAGAATCTTTTTCTTTTTAAACAGAAGGCAGCTGCTTAAAAGAGTGATTTTGTTTAAAAAGAAGAACCAGACGAAAAAACATTTTTTTTAGCGCTCAACAGTTTTGCAACACACTGTATGCATTATATGTAAATAATACATTTTAAAAATATATAAATGCCATAATGGTGAATATAATAAAAAAACACTTGCAAATAAAGGACTTTGCTCCTCCAAACACATAACAGATGCTTGTTATAAACATCCAACGAGAAGAACAGATGAGCAATAAAATGTAAAATTGACTTAATCTTCTCCCTCATCCAAATTACATGAGAAACAAAGTGTTTTCATTTCAGGGAGCTCCATCGACAGCCCATAATACACAGATCTAAACTTGACAATGTTTTTTCTACATAAGCACACATGCTGGCAAGTGTGTTCGTTTTACATACTGAACAGAGTTATAGATTTGTCTCTGGTCCTCATTTGAACAAATAGAAAATTATGCAGAGCAGAACAGCACTTTGCCAGGCTCATGTGCATGAAAGTACAGAGCATCACAGAATAAAAAAAATAAGTTACTTCATTGTTCCAAACCTTTCCTTTCCACATATGTACACAGAACAAACACATGCATAAAGATCCAAAAACTGTGCACTCCCCTGGAATAGAGATGAACCCCGGGCATGAAATGTGAATATGTGTGTTTGCAGCTTGCGCAGCAGAAACTATGATGCAGACCCAGAGGGTGGGAGGTGTTGTCTAAGCTGGAGTTTAGGTTGAATGATGCAGGCAGGCTGCTAGTGGAGGCTGGTGTGGGAAGAAAGCTGATGGACAACCCGGAGGAGGGGAGAAAGGACTGTCATCTCCCCTTGTGCTATTTACATCTTTTACAGAGTTTGCATGCACACACGCACACACTGACTGACTTCATCACATTTCTTCATCACAACAGAGGAGGAGGAAGAGGAGGAGGAGGAGGTTTGACACAATTTTACAGAGCTATGACTGAACTGACAAGGAGTGAAGCGCTGAAGGTGCTCATTTGTCAGGACAGAAAAGAAAGTGCCAGGGCATTATTAAGGAGCAGATTTTAAGATTTCAAGCACGCTCCTTTAAGACAAATGTCATCTGAGAGCGAGATTGTAAAAGCTTGTTTCTATTTTATAATATTGCTGTTGCTTCTAGTTTGACCTTTTCTAGTATCCAAATCACCCAGAGAGTCCTTGTGTCCTTCGCAGAGTAAATAAAAAGTACAGTTTTCAGAGTTGAACATTCACACAATTAAGTGACGATATCTATATCTATATCTATATCTCTCTCTAAATATATATATATCTCATATCTCTATATATATATCTCTATATATATATCTATATCTATATCTATATTAAAAAAAAATCCCCTCTCGCCCCTGCGGGCGGTGTGTATCCTCCAAGCTCGGGTCCTCTACCAGAGGCCTGGGAGCTTGAGGGTCCTGCGCAGTATCTTAGCTGTTCCTAGGACTGCGCTCTTCTGGACAGAGATCTCCGATGTTGTTCCTGGGATCTGCTGGAGCCACTCTCCTAACTTGGGAGTCACTGCACCGAGTGCTCCGATTACCACTGGGACCACTTACCTTCACCCTCCACATCTTCTCGAGCTCTTCTCTGAGCCCTTGGTATTTCTCAAGCTTCTCGTGTTCCTTCTTCCTGATGTTGCTGTCATTCGGAACCGCTACATCTATCACTACGGCCGTCTTCTTCTGTTTGTCTACCACCACTATGTCCGGTTGGTTAGCCACCACCATTTTGTCTGTCTGTATCTGGAAGTCCCACAGGATCTTTGCTTGGTCATTCTCCACCACCCTTGGGGGTGTCTCCCATCTTGACCTCGGGACTTCCAGGCCATACCCGGCACAGATGTT
>VOQK01027095.1:4230-14797 GCA_015052645.1 Benitochromis conjunctus
TTTAAGGTAGAGATGACATGTGAAATAATAGTTAGTGACACAAAACTGACTGCCAGTGACAGCAAAGATTGCTTTTTAGCTAACAAATGGGAGTGGTAAATTCACAGGTAACCTAGGCAACCATTGTCTGGAATGTCCATGGTTAAGCTATAAAGTGAGAAGTGACAAGCAGATCAAGCACAGAGATTAAGTGTCTAATTGATCTGCTTTTTGTTGTTTTCATTAATCCTTATGTTACGACCCGGCTCAGCTAGGGTCTTGGGAGGTAACATAAAAGAGCCCACCTCGGGGGAGGTAATAAAAAGGTTTATTACAAATAAACTACGCCATAACACACTACTGTATACTATATATGTGTACTCCTCATGCAAGTTGTGGAATCTGAACTTGCCCCCCCGGGTAACAGGAAGTTTACACAGCAGTATTTTTTTACATAAATCTATGAGCGAGTACTAAATGATAGATACATGTAGTGAAAATACTCAAAAAGTGTTTACACAGTCTAAAATATACTGAATACAAGCTGTAATGCAAACATGTAGTGCAGCAACTGAGGGGCATATTGACAGAAAAAGTATTTTAAAATAATTTTATTACTTTTTCTAGTAAAATTGAAGGAAACGCCATCAGCCACAATGTTAAATTTTATGCTTCTGTTGAGTTTCTATTGTTTAAACAAATTGAGCAATTAGATGAGTCCATGTTGGGCACTGGGAAATAATAAAGTCACAGACTAAATAGGTATTGCTTTAGCATTGGCATACAAATCAGTAAGGTAAAAAAAAATCACTGCAAGCTGTATAACACTTGATGGTGGAGGTAAAGTAACTGCTAAAATGATGTTTTAAAAATGCTGTTGATTTGATTGCAGCGTGCGACGTGTTCGTGATCATTGATCAGATCTTGTTCAGGAAAGTGCTGCACAGTACAAATAAAGGTTGGAGGCTAAAACAAGGCTACGACTGAAAGTGTAGATTGTTAAAGATGGGAAAAGGATGCATAATAAATGAAATGATGCCATTGTATTGTACTGGTCCAAGAAAAGAAAGCGACTCTGCAGAGTTAAAGGGTTTCCTCCAGACAGCAGCGAAATGGGATATTGATGAGGGTGTTAACAGCTGGCTGCAGTTCAAATGACTGACAGAGCAAATTCACACACACACACATGCACACAGAAACCTGGAACTGGTTAACCTTTGTCTCCAGCACTGATTTCACCCCCTCTCTCCTTCTGTCAAATATACACATGCACACACACTTTCACTGCTTTTCTTTCCCTTCTTTCACTCCCTCGCTTTGTCGATACCCATCTTTCTCTGCTTTACATCTCAGTTAAAACTCTTTGCAGGATTCATTTTCTTGCCAGTTCTCATTCTTTTCTTTCCTTCGACAGCTTGTTTTTTCATTCTGTAGCATTTCTGTTTTACCTTTTCAGGCGTTTTCGCGAGTATTCTGTTTATGTTACATTACACTTTGACTCACACATTTCCAGTCTACGCTACATTAGAAACATTGCACACTAAAGTTGGAACTAAATGTTGTTGCAGATTCGTGTGAGCTGTAGTTTATAATTGCTTCTCATATTTCCTTATCTGATAATAATTACTTGACTCAGACTCAATAATTAGAGAAATGTGTGGAGCATTACCATCATGTCGTAACCCCTTAGATTTTATCTTGTGACGTTTTCAAGAGCTCCATCAGCTGAGAACCGCTGGACTAAACTGTCAGTGGTGCATGAAGTGCTAATTGCACATCAACAGGTGCAACAATAAACTGCTGCTGACATATCAGTCTATCACTATCGCCAGTTTAATATTTGGCTTAATTTGCATCTTTCAGAATACTTTGGTACTTTCCCTGAAGTATTCTTTTAAGAAAAACTTTGTGCTTTTTTTTTAAAGATTAAAAAAGGGCTCGACCTTTGCCCTTGCTTCCTTCATTTCTGTTTTGCCTCTGTTTTTTTTCTGTCCATTTACTTTTAACTTTCCCTCATTTCTTTCATTTGTCTTTTTTCTTTTAATGTAGATCTATTACACTTGCATATTTTTTTGCAACATATATATTTGTACTGTCACGATGATGGATGCTCACATAAAACATGACAGGAACACGAAAGGTTGATATAATGAGGTCAGTATGTATACAAGTATTCCATGTGAGCTAAAAACTCAGGTGCTCTAAATGCTCAGTTTTGGCATTTTGTTTTTAAGTCAAGCCTCATAGACTAAAGTGTTAAAATGCACAAATTTAAAGCACTAAGAAGCATGTTTACAGACTGATACAAAAAAGAAGTTTTTGTCTCTGGGGATAGTTAATTTTTAATTACTCATTGATTAGGAAACTATTAAGGTTTAAAGTTAGTGGCATGTGTGCTTTGATTGGCAGGTGTCAGGCAGTCAGCTTCAGCTTCACTAGTAAAGAGTCAACAAAATTTCTGTTACTTTTTAATGTCTGCATTAATTAGCAGTTATTTGTGTCTGTGCATTGTGTTCATACATTTTATGGATGTATCTTGTTAATCATACTGTATTTGGACCCTCTGGTCTAAGTACTGCCTCCATAACAAAAACACTATAGCAATAGCCAAAATGCCAATGTTGAGACTTTAAAATGAGCCTGTGCTGGAAATGAGTATTTTTATGCTATCTTCTAATTATCCATGTAAAATTCTCATTAAAATTAAAAATCACCTCTTCAGAAGTGACCTGGACAACAGTTCAGCAGATATTGATAGCAGGATAGGCCACCTTTGGATAAATTAAAGTATAAAGAGCTTTCCTATTAGTCTCACCAGACTCATGCAATACAAACATAACTTTGGAGAGCTGCTAATGACTCAGTAAGTGAGAGGATAGTGTTGACAGGAAGCCAAGCACGCTCTACCTCTCTCTACCTCTCTTTCTCTCTCTCCATCTGTCACATGCACATGCAACAGTTTGCAGATTGAAGACAAGCTGGCATCAGTTAGACCAACCAGACTCTGTATGTGTTTACATATGCTCCAATTAAGCAGAAAGTTTTTTTTTTGAAACCATACTCATCATTTTCAACAGTGCAGAACTGATTTATAGTTTATGAAGACATTTAAAGCTCTTTTTGCTCTTTTCTGCGCTCTCCTGTCACGTCTCACAGGCTTCAAGCTTTGTGTCCATCAAAAACTGACTGCACAGCAGAACAAGTTCAAACACGAGGAAAATGCAACCGCGTGTGGTTTCTGCTCACTCTCGCTTTCTTCCTCCCAAACACTCTTGTTGTTTTCTCACGCACTCATGTCCGTGTGTGTGTCAGTAAGCCTTAATGACTTTCTCTCTCTCCTTTTCACGACCACACACATACACACTTCCTGTCTCTTTCAGTCATTCTCTTTTTTCACTTTAAGGTCATCTTCACACACTATACACCTTGGTCGTGGTTACAGCGCAGTTAGCCAGCCAAGCATTTTCCTTGAATGACTATGTGCTTACTACTATAACTATGTCCTCAGTCAACTACTGTCAGATATAAGTATTACACAAATACGAGGTTAAACCTGCAGTTTAAACTACCAACTAGTCACTTATGTCTCAGTTATGAAGGTACTTGGTGGGTAAGTCTAAAATTCCAGCTCTTTAAGCTCTATTTTGTTCACGTTCAAAGGGAATCATTGGTTTCTCTCTTTGCTAAATATTTCTCCAAATTCACCTCCTAGTGAGTCACTTTGTCCACCTGCTTGCTGTCTGCCTTTCGAGCACAAAGCTGCACCTGTTTTCAGCAGGTTTCTGTGCTCCAAGCAGCTGTGTGATGCAGCTGGAAGACGAACGAGTAGAAGAGAGCAGCAACACTGAACCAAAATGATGATTTTAGAAGGAAACAGATTAAATAATAAGTGCTAGGAAGCATCAAAGAATAAGAACAACCTAAGAACAATTTATCGTTATGTTGTTGAGAACATCTTCCTAAAAAAATAAAGGTTTTTAAAGTGTTTTTGTAATACCGTTGTTTTGTTTCCATGATACAGAGGAAATCTGGATGGTGATGCACCATCTGTCACAGCAAGACTACTTTGGCAGTTGACTATAGAGTGCTAATTATAAATAGAAATGATGACTTGGATATAAAAATATATTTGACACCGCATACTAAATTTATTTGGTACATTTTTAGGATATTTAAAGTCATACACACATCACTCTGAGTTTTCTTAGAAAAAACCCTCAACTTTCTGTTATAAATGTGACAAGATAAAGTTACAGAGGATGTGATGATGTTGTAAAAAGAGCAGAAAAATCAAGACATATATTTAAAAGTAAAGGACAAATGGCTGTCTACAGGAAACTCAGTGAACTGGGTCTGTAGCTGCAGGTAATACTGCTAGAAAGACCGAGGGGCATGGCTGTTGTCACAAAAGAAGCAAAGTTTATAAGAAATTTAGTTTGCTACAGTATATATTATGTGATTACAAGACTGCACCAAACTAAACGGTCCATCTGCATGCAGGAAACATTCATTTTAGCTTCTGTAAAACTAACTGCCCAATAAACAGATCGCTTTTCTTCCTTTTAAACTATCTCAGCAGATGTTTCATAAAGGACTTTTATTGCCATTTTAATGTGAAAAACAAAAACAAAGCACAAACACTCAAAACTCATTAGTGAGAGTTAATTTCAGCCTGTTTGCTTCATAAGTGAATTGATTGGTGGATCACTGGTCCAAACGGACAGGCTATGGTGGCTGCGCTGGCCAGTCACCTTGTCAGACATATAGCTTTACTAACCCTTGGACCACTGGTTATGTAGAATCCCGCGTATCTGCACAGTATTAGTCAAAAGTTTGGACACAGTAGTTTTTCGTTGTATTAGTGGCATTTTAGCCAAGTGTTATAATGTTTACGTGGATTGTATGGAAAGCTTAAACTTCAACAGATCACAAATATCCATGGATTCACCAGTCACTTTCACCTTTTTAAGCCTACAGGAACGGTTCATTGAAAGAATATGTGATGGGGCTGCAAGGCTACACGGGAGAAAAAAGACACTGTTTCACACAAATGTTTATTACATTTGAGCGGCACCACTGGTACTCTTCAGACCAATGTCAACCAAATATCTTTGGTGGACAAACAGTGCATGTAAATCTCTGGAAAGCAAAAGGTGCCATTTTCACTTTCACTGTGTCAACTGCTGGGTAAATGCTGCTGCAAAAAGCCTGTGATACTGAAAGGAAACAGGTCATCTTCGACAAGCCAAGTCGTGGAGGGGAAGTCCACTCCCCTCCAGTGTAAACAAACAAACTCTGCACAGCAGAGCAGGGTGACTGCAAACACAGTAAAGTGATGAAGGCCGAACAGAAAGCCCAAAGATGTCAAGATAAATAACATAACGACACACTGAATGCTGACAAGAAAAAAATCTTTCCAGATGTCAGTGTTTGGACCCTAAACAGACAAATGTCCATCCCACACTTAAGACAAGTTCCAACAAGTATAAGAATATGCTAACACTGGGCAAACGGTGCAGAATAAGAGGAAACCACAGGAAAGAGCTCTGAGACAACACTTGTTCCAATCAAAGCTCAGTTAGATGTAATAAGCTATTTATTGTTTTCGTTACAGTACTATTTAAATACTGTGCAGGGTTTAGCTAACATTCAGATTTTAAAGACATTTTTTATACAATTTTAACTGTCAAACTGGCTGAAAAGTATTGGCTGGAGTTATTTGGAGGTAAGTGAATTTACAAAGACCCATTTCCTAGATTTGCCAGTAGTTTCCAGGTGTAATCTCAGTTAAAGGGCAAGAACCTCTATATGAAATGACAGACAATAAATGGCTACAAAGTAACACAGACAAAACAAAACTAACCTAAAAGCACACAAAACTTCATTACAAATACGGACACACACACACACACACGAAAAAAAAAAAAGATTTATTGATACCTGGGTCTATCATGTTTATCCAAGGTGTTCAGAAATCATTACTGTCTACCTCGCCCCCTCTAGAAAGGCAGAAAGCTCCACACATAGCTAATACAGCCGTCTGTTGCCAATCAAGCACCAGATTTGTTCTGGAAGGGTTGGCACAAAAAACACTAAAATGTTTCAAGAAGGCTTTTCCATGTGTTTAGACTGGAATGACACTCACTTGCAAATTGCAAAAAGGCGAAGGACTTAAAGAAAAAGGACCAAATAAAGTGCCTTATTGATGAAATATTTTCCTGTAATGTCTTTGCTGCGGACACATTGGAACACTCTTGCTTTTTTACAGTAAAATATGTGAGGCCAAATGTATCCCAGATCACCAGTGATTGGATCGCAACATTTACGCTTACAGATTGCACTGATCTGATTGATCAAGGTGCATTTTAAAGCCAAGAGTAGCCAATTTAATTAGCTACTATTTGGACTTGTATGCCAACACAACCTTTTGTTCAATATATAACCGTCAACCAGTCCATGTCCAAACATTTAGTCAGCAGAAGTAGACGATCTGAAACAGTTTCATCCCTATGAGACTGAGCCTGTGCTGTTGTGCTCTGTTAGCTATTTTGTTAGCTTTACTTGAAGGTGTGTACTTCTCTGTTTAGTTTGGATGGGGCGCATGCTGCTGTGCAGACTGCAACTACAACTAGAAAGGTTGAAATTGATCAAGAAGCTAAAGAGATATGTGGGCTGGATTAAAATTGCAGAAGGCCAGATTTGGCCTGTGTGGCTTAATTTAGACACAGGAGGTTTTGTGTTACCATTTTAGCAATTAGAACAAAATGAAAGAAACAAAACATTCGGAAAATGAAATTTGTAACCAGCAATGAGGAAGAGTCAGACTCATGACTTCTGATGCTGGAGATAATTTCTTACCCCACTGAATTTATTAATTCACTGAACCACAGGGTTTTAATGGTAACACTGGGTGTCTGAGAAGTGATAGTTGTGGCAGTACTGACAAGAGAGTTCCCCAATATAAACGGAAATGGCATAAAAGCATTGTTTTTACTGAAATAATGGACGTCAGGTAATTGTAGTCTTTGTATTTGGAGTGTCTGTTGTGTGCTGGCCAATCCCAAGGATTGTACTGTATAACGAAATAAACCATCAGTCACATGCTGTTGATCATGAAAGGCCACAAAGAAACCCCAAACATGCCCCAAAACATGACACTGGTTTTAGTAAAAAACCCAAAACATGTGGGTTTGCTTTTATCACAATAATATAATCAATATTTCTGGCTTTGTGAGGGAATGTCTGACTGGACCACTAACATCTGGCTGTCTAAGAGTATTAGGTGCAGTTTTTGCCTGCGGGTCCAAAGAAAGGTTTGGCTGAAATCAAACAGATCGATGAGGTTGCCACCAAAACACAGGGAGCTACAACAAATTTAAGACTTTCCAGAACCTTGTGGTGTTTGAAGACTGAGATTTTTAAGACCTTTCAGACCTGCAGATACCCAGAATTCTTGTTTTATATCTCTTGGAATTCTGGGTCTCAGTTTACCCAAATAATACATGTGGTATAGATTATGTACATAAAAATATGTACAACATTTATGTTTTGAATCTAAGCTCTGACCTTGTTGCTCCCCTCAAGGAAACATTAACAACGTCCCCCTCAGGGAAACATATGGCAGAGAGAGAGAGCCTACAGGTGGATGCCAGGTGGAGGCAGCAGCAGGAACAGCAAAAGATGTGTAAGAGAATGAGTAAAAGATGTGAGTGTGCCATGTGGGTGAAGTCAGCTAAAGAAATCTTTGCCGTAATGGAAAAAAAAAAACAGTCATAGGAATTTTCAGTACTTTTCTCTCATTTTTATTTGAGTAAAATAAAACCCCAATTTCAGAATCAATTGGAACGCTGTGCAAAATGTAAATAAAGACAGAATCCAACTGATCTGCAATTCTCATAAACCCATATTTTATTCATAGTAGAACATAGAAAACATACCAAATATTTAAACTATAACACTTTACTATTTTTTTAAAATATTAGCTCATTTTGAATTAGATGGCTGCAACGATGGAAAGTTATAGGTACTAAAAAGAAACAGCTACCAGAACATTTTAAATTAAATAGGCTAATTGCCAGTAATATGATTGTATATTTTTTTAAAAAGCATCTTAGAGTCTCTTAGAAGTAAAGAGAGTTTCACCAGTCTACAAAAAACTGCATTTACAAATGTTCCTCAACAGAAAATTGCAAAGACTATGAATATCAATACATAATATCATCAAAAGATTTAGACAATCTGGAGCAATCTCTGTGCATGAGGTACAAAGCTGAAAATTTCCTGTGATCTTCCAAGCCCTAAGGCCGCATTGCATTAAAAACTGGTTTAATTGTATCATGGAAATCACTGCATGAGCTCAGGAACACTCTTCCAGACATTACTGTTCACCGTGCCATCCAGAAATTCAGGTTACATCTCTATCACATGAAGAAGATGCTATGTGTGAACATGATCCAGAAACACTGGCATCTTCTCTGAGCCAAAGCTCATCTACAATATACCAAGATGAAGTGGGGAAACTGTTCTGTGGTCAAATTTGAAATTCTTATTGGAAACTATGGACACTGAAACGTCCAGGCTAAAAAGGAGAGGGAGCGTCCAGCTTATTTTCAGCAATCATTTCAAAACCCGGCATCTCTGGTGATATGGGGGTGTGTTAGTGTGTATGGAACTGGGAGGAGAACATCCAGAAAGGCAGCACCAGTGCTGAAAAACATATACAGGTTTTAGAGCAACAAATGCTCCCATCCAAAGTCTTTTTCAGAAAGGCTTTGCATATTTCAGCAAGACAATGCTATACCACATACTGCAGCTATTACAACAGCATGGCTTTGTTTTTCGAAGAGTGCTCAACTGTCTGCCTGTAGTCCAGACCTGTTACCAGCTCTAGACATCTGGCACATCATGAAATGAAAAATACAGTAAAGAAGCCCGAGGACTGTTGAGCTCCTTTCAAACAGTCATAGCAGCTGGTCTCTTAAGTTCCAAGATGTTTATGGACTGTTGTTAAAAGAAGAGGGGATGCTACACAGGCCTTGGCTCAACTTTTTTGAGATGCGTTACAATCAAATTCAAAAAGACCTTAGTGTTTTGATATGTTTTCTATGTTCTACTGTAAATATAATACAGGTTTATGAGGTTTGAAAATCATCATATTTACCGGTACATTTTACGCAGCGACCCAACTTTTTTGGAATTGGGGTTGTAAAAGTTTAACAGACACAGAACACATGGAGTTCATATCCCAACATAAAAAGTGAGACTGTAAATCGTGACAACACTCAGAGCACTATTACTCAGCACACAGTTCTGTCAAGAAGGTTGATTTAATATCTCAAGGGGATTTCCCTCCTTCACTGGATAACTCAGCATCGCACAAAGCAAACCACAGCTAATTTCCACTGTAGTTTGGTTGCTTTAAAAGGGCAACATACATCTATAACACCAGTTCAAAAGCTTATATATCTTCTTGGTCCACCTGTAAAACTTTTACAATATATAAGACAAGAAGTTCCATCAAAAACTCCAGTTACACAGGTTTAAGGAGCATATTTATTCTAACTGGGCTCCCAAAAGAAATGTATATCAGTGTAAATATGAGCTTTTCTGTTGCTCACCTCCATCTTCCAGCGGCTGAGCCATTCCTCTCTCTGTCTCCTGCTGATATAGTATGGATCTCCAGCCTGAAAAGTTACTCTGGGGACTGGCCTTCTCCGCAGCCTCCCAGTCTCTCCCTGCATGCACACAAAAAGCTTGTTATATATATAATGTGTATACCACGAGAGTGATTAATTTCATTTCTGCATGTAGAAAACATGAACAATTGCTGCAGACACTTGCTTTCTCACCTCTCTGGGGGAGTCGCAATTTCTGTCATCTGGCTCTTCTGCAGGAAAAAAAAAGTTACAGGAAACGGCTCATTTGTACAGGTTTAATGAGAGATTTAATGAGGATGTAAATATGTGGTTTTCATCACTTTGCCCCAGTGTACTTATGTAAAATTCCCATTCCCTTAAAAGCCGCAACGTGGACGTTATTTGGCAGGTTTTAGATAAATGAAATACACAAAAGAGAACATTTGTTGTTATAAATAAACTGTTTATATTTAAAGTTTTTATACTGATAGAAAATTAGCAGAACCTTTCCGAATGCTGTTTAATCATAGGTAATAATTATATACGGGCAAAGAGCATTAAAGCTGTACCCTTATTCCTCTTTGCTGGCTCTTGTTTCCGACGCCCGCGCTTCTTGCGAGGGGAGGGTGAAGGCGCCGGCTCCTCAGGCGGAGTTGGGGGGGCGTTTGCACAGGGGTCAGAGGTTGCCATCTCCTGGGAAACACACAGAGCACAGTCTAGGTATGAGAAAACTGCTGCACGCCCTCGTCTAGACCCATCAAAGGGTTCCACAGACATAATAATCATATACACACACACACACGTGCAAGCTCTATACTCACACATAAAACAAATGCCTAAAAACACAGTCAAAAAGCTACTTCAAACCTGCACACACATATTAGTCTGCAGAGGGCGGCTGCACAGGATCAGTGTAATAAACACCCTCAGTTACCATTAACACACACACAAAC
>VOQK01027095.1:18015-37960 GCA_015052645.1 Benitochromis conjunctus
TATTTGAATCTTCATGCAGGTGTATGTTCATACTTGTGCGCATGCGTCAACCAGCATGCAGCCTGTTACAGTTGCTCCTGCTTTTTCCCTTTAGTTTAGCTTTTTTCTGACTTATTCTTGCTGATAATATTCTTATTTATTTATAACCACCTCTGTCAATCCTTGATTTTTATTATTGAGTGATTTGTATATATTTCTCAAATTTGTAAATCTGTAACATATTGTGTTGTTAAGTAGTCCAGTCTGTTTCTGTTACTGTATTGGAGCAACTGTAACCCACATAATTTCCTTAGGGATTAATAAAGTATGCTGATTCTGATTCTGACTATTTGAAAATTTAAATATATATTAAAGAATAGACATTTAAAAAAACGGTTATCTCCTAAAAAGTCGTCTGTAGCAGTCAATATACTCTGTTTTCAATGACAGCAAGCTAATTACGAGTCCAATTACTAATCAGAAGCCGCAAATACACAGAGCTTTTGCATAGAAAGACTGTAATACTGATCGAAAGCCTAGCTAAAATTTCTTAAATCACATTTTATACAGTAATTGGAAACAGATTAATGTGACCATATGTAATGTTAAGTAGTTTTGACATTTTCATATCAGGTTTTACTGAGTTTGTAATTGGCTAATACAACAGAACGAAGTAGCAAATCTACACAGAATGGCTGAAAAAGAAAAAGAATCAAGGTGTTGGAAATGGACCAGTCAACATCCGACCTGAAGAGGATTGAGATGCTGTGGATAGGTGAATACCTGCAAACCTCAGTAAACTGAAGCTACATAGCAAAGACACATGGGCCAAAATTCCTCCACAGCAATGTGAGAGACTGATAAAGTCATACTGAAAGTGATTACCTAAGTTATTGCTGCTAAAGGTGTTTCTATAAGCTAATGAATCATTGGGGGTACTTAGTTTTTTTAAACAAGTATACCTCAATAATCTTCTGAAAACATTCTTTTACATAACTGTGCATGTTTTTTGTTGTTGCTTTTTTTTTCTCCAATAATTTAACAATAATCAGTCCATACCCCTGTACTGTAACGCACTCTCACAAGTTACATTCATACCTTAAATGCTGTTGACCGTCTTTGGCACTTTACTGCAACCACTTCCATTACTGTCCATGTACAACTCACAAGCTGGTCTATCTACTTTTTTATTTATCTTTCACATCTGCACTACTGTACGTTAGTAATTTAAATATTTTTCAATGACACCTTTACAAACCACATACTTGTTTAGATTTTGTTTTAAACACAAGTATGGAAGTAAAAGGTGATGAAAAAATCAACCTGAATACGATGACTAAGATATTAGGGAGTCACCACTTCATCTATACTCTTGTATTAAAGTGATACTAGTATACTGTAATACATAGGTCGTATTACATACAATACATATGTTTTTTTCTTCTAGTATTTCTAGCATATCTGAAACAATAACAACTTGCTTTGTAAGAAACAATGTATCAGGACTGTCCAAATTAATGTTATTTTGTTTTACAATTTGTTTTTCAATCTGATTTGACATAAAAATAACTGAAAGCCAAATTAATGTAATTAAAAAGTGCCATTGATTAATGGCACTTTTTAGGATAGCTGTCATAGATAAAGTACACTGTAGAGGTATAATGAACACAAACAAAATGACCACACTTTGTACAGATAACGTTTCCCTCACTCATAATCAGGTAAAGTTTGAGTGTTTTCTGACAGCTTTTTGACGTTTATATGAGTCGATTAAATTCATATGACTGCACATAGGAACTCACCACAACAATCCGCTCTTTTGCTTGCTATTTTAAAAGTTTGGACCAAGATTGTCATTTTTACCCACCAGCCACATGTCATGATATTTTTTTGTCAGACACGCCAACCACAATCTGTTCACAATCCATCTGTGACCTTTTTGCGGTCTGGATGCAAAACAGAAACACCAAAAGAAACCAAATAAAACTCCACATGCACCAAAAGTGAATCGAAAGGTCTGGTTGACATGCATAGTCTAAATGAGCTAAGAGCCAGGCAGTTTAAACAATTATAGTTTAGCATAACTTAAGATTGAATCTTAGTTATTATAGTGCAAGCAGAGTTTCATTATTTATAAAAATTGAGGGGGATTTTCATGTAGAAGCATTGCATAAATGTTGGGAAGTGTCCCAATAAAACTCTGTAGTCCTACTGTACTTCAAGCTACTTTAATCTAGGGTAACACACAGGCATGCAATAACCCACCAGCTGCTCCACACATGGTTGAAGCGGAGAGGAAGAAATGGGATCAAAATGAGGGAGGAAATAGGAGGAGGAGGGGGAATACTGTCTTAACTTAAAAAAAAAAAAATACTAACCAGCAGCAAAACGAAGCAATGAAATGAAGAAAGAAAAAAAGACGACGGCTAATCTAATCATCCATGAAACCATCATCATTACTCTAATAATATGTGTGTACAGGCGAGAGTGTAGTTACTTGTGATGGAAGAGAACAAGTGGAGAGAGAGAGGTGAAATTGAGGCTTTCTCGACCCATCGCTGCTTTCTATAGTTAGTGTCACTAACAGCTCCACCCTGGAGATCCATACAATGACTCTATTCCTGGACACACTCCACGGTGTAGTCGTGTATTTGTGCTTTTCATATTTGTATGTCCTGGTGGGGACGTTAACCTGAGTGCACACCATCCTTGGAGGACTTGTCTCACTACGAGGAGCATAAAACGTCAGGGATGTGTGTAAATAGTCGACTCGATGATGATGCATTGTTAACCCATTGCAAGTCGGCAAAATAAATGCTAGCCTATAAATACATGCTCTCCTACGTCTTCTTAAGTTTCACATTACTAATGGAAAAAAGTAAGGGCGGTACACTCCCATGCCAAGTTATGCTGCACACCTAGAGTAGGTTATACGCGAGATAAGAGATCAGCAATTACAAAACCAGCTTAATGACCAATCATTTCTGTGGAAAAAGGCGTTACCATTGCTGGAAAAGCCTGTGAACCTAGGTGCACAGTTAGAGGAGGGGTCTAAAGATTTTAGAGGTAGTTTACAGTTTCGACTTTTCTCTGACAAAAATTCATACGAAATAGCTAAAAAAAAATAATTCTTACAAGCAACTTTATTCCATGATATATTTTCCTGTTGGCTGCAAAGAAGGTTAAACATGTTGTATAAGTGAAAACAGGGCACTTAAGCCTTAAATTTGCCGCCTTATATAAAATGTAGGTAAGTGGTTTGATGTTTGTTTTTGAATTTATTCTTCACTTGTTCTCAGACTGCTGCAGCTGAACGAACAATGCTAAAACTGCCTCACACACTCACACAACCGCACATACACACATATATATATATATAAGCAACCTGTGAACTTAATGGAACATGCGGTTGTAATTATATATCACAAAGACTGTAATCCAGATCAGTCTGTTAACTTTGACACAGACTGGGCATTTTTGTTGGCTTTCCTTTTTCGTTTCAATAAACTTTATTTATAGAGCACTTTTCCAGTCTTACTAACTAAAGTGCTCAGAGTACACACACTCACAGACACACACACACAGACATTCATATAGTACTTTTAGTACTATGTTTTTCCTCTCAGTCACACGCAGCTGATTTGTGTGCGGCAGCTTTGTTTGTTGGTTTCAGTCTGAATTACATATTTAACATCTGTACTCTTCTAATCTTAGACTTTCATCTTCCTTTGTAAAATTGCTCTACAGTCACTAGATCTGTACATGCAAGCCAATATTAGGATGTAATACAGCACTGCAGTAGCGTTACACATTGTAGAAATGTTTCATTAGTGTCATACAATAACAACATCTAGAATTAGGTTAAACATCGTAGAAAGGTTTCTGTGCTGTTTGCTTGTTTTGCAGCCACAAAGCAAAGCTGGCAACATCACCAGTTCGTAATGTTGCAACTCACTCATTACATTGTGTGTTTGTAGGGTAGTCAGTTAAAGGAGTTCACTGGTGTTGCAAAAATGTTGCAACACCACCCGCCACTAGAAGATATAGTGAGATGGAAATGAACAACTAGCTAGGTTTTGAGGCGCTATGATGTAGAAATTGAGTTGCTCCATATACCGCACAGTTCAGGGACATTTAAAATATGATTTGATGATTGGTCAAATATATCTGTTTTCTTACTTTCAGACTGGTCGTGTAATCTGATTTTTTTCCTCCTGTAATTAAAGTTAACCCTTAAGCCTACTTGGAAATCCTTGAAAGTTCTTCCAAACCTTGCAAAGTGCCCCTGAGTACTCTTAAGGGTTAAGCTTAAATATTCACTTGTGATCGTTAGGGTTAGGTTAAGGGAATGCTCAGCGTCGATAAGTAAACCCCACAGAGATTGTGGAAACACGTTTGTGTGTGAGTGTGTGATTGTGTGCCTGTGTCTGACAGGACCAACGTTAATCCTGCTTGCTTTGTCAGGGCACAGACATCAAAGCATGATCAGACCTGCTCTCCTGCACACATGCATATCCACAAACATACACACACATGTTGGCTTTTCTATATTTATGAGTGCACTAACTGACAAGCTAATCTATCCTAATCTTCAACCATCACTATGAACCATAACTACAACCCTTTGTGCGCTAAAACCAAATCCTAACCCACCTATTGCCTTTTAAAATGTGAGGCCCTGCCTAAATGACCTCACAACAAAGGTTCTTGGGCTGTGCAAGGATATCAACACACACACACACACACGCATGCATGCACGCACGCACACACACACACACACACAGATACACTCTTTCCTTCTGAGTAGTTCACTCAGTATTCCTCTTGTCTGGGGCTGTTTGATCAGCCATATTGACTTGCTGATTCTGCCACAGAGTTCAGTCGGTGCAAAGACACACACACATACACACAAAAACACACACACACACAACACACACAAAGTAAGCGGTTAGAAAATGAATGCTGAGAGAAATATGACGGAGGGGAACTGCCAAAGACCTGAAGTCAGTGCTAGTGATGAAATACACCACACAGTGTAATTATTACAGCGCTAATGCAGCTCTGTAACACGAGTCACAGGTTATTTACTGCTGGACTACGAGAGACTGGAAGGATGCCAGTTCAAACCCAGAGTAAAGCTTGAACTGGAGTGGTAAGGAGCGCAGTCACAATGGGTAAAAGTAGACGACAAATACAGCAGCTGAACATAGAGCAATGCTCACATTTTCTCATATAAATATGGGTCCTGCTTTCCACCTGACACCACCAAAATTAGCAGATTTTTTTCAATAAGTTTGGCATATTTAAAGAAGTCATAGAAAATGTTTCCTTGTAAGTATGACTATTTTTCCTGATTGACAGACCCTTAAAATACACAGAGGTGGGTTGAAATGACTTAATTTTTTTAAGTCACCTTTTTTTTCTAGCATTTGTGAGCCCTCATACCTTTATCAGACTGTTCTGCAAAACACATTTGAGCTCCGTTTAAAAACTGGGACTAAATCAATTTCACACCCACTCCAGGTGTCACAGTCTAAAACCAAAATGTTTTTATATAATAGTTTCTGAAACAAGCACCAGAAACAAGCATTGGCTCCCTGAATCTTTTAACCTGTTTTTTTATATATATTTCACTGGAGAAAAGTTCAAAAAGTGCATTTTGGATAAAAGGTCACATCCCCATATGAGGCCGGGTGGCTGTTAGTGCCTGATTTACCAAATGTACTATAATTTCATTCATGATATTACCATACAGGTGAACAGATAAAGTGCATGCTCAGGTTTTCCAAGTGGTTTAAATGTATTATAAGTTTATTACTGTAAGACAAAAATCACTGCTCCAACACTAACTCTGGTAAGTGTTATTAGGAAAAATCACTAATAACACATTTGCAAAATTATATCACCAAAAGGCATGCTGGGTAATGCTAACTAGCCAGGTAACTGCTGGGAGGAGCTTGGTGAAGCATTCAAGAACAGTGAAGACAGATGAAGAATGTAGAAGTGCAGACAGTTAAATCTGCTGTTATAGCTGCCCACACAGAACAGGTTACCAGGTGATGCAAAGTTAACACAAGATTTGGAAGAAATTGGAGTTGGTTTCATACCCACATCGAAGTGCTAACAAACTAGATATTTGTTTAAAAACAGCAAAGTACCATTACATCTAAGCTAGAAGTAGATCAGGCAGGCTGTTAAGTTGCAACTCTATGTTACTGTCCAGGGTGCACCCACCTTGGACAGGTCACCCTGGACTTGCCCTGCCAAAGTTGGGACAGGCTCCAGCCCTGAATTGGATAAACACAGGAAAATGAATAGTTGGGTGAAAAAAAAATCTACTTCTGTAACCCAGTGCTAATCATTTAGCTATATAAATGCCAAACATAATGTCTGTTTTCTGAGCACTCATCTTACAATAATCCAATAAAATATGATTTGGGACATGAAAACTAACCTTACTGATAACTGCTGCCTTGCATTCGTCAGAAGCTGGGAAGGATATCATAGGTGGAGGAGTGTGTTTGGATCTTAGGTGGCAAAAATTTTGCTCATAACTGTTGACTCCTTTATCGTCCTCCTACTCCGTTTTTCTGCAGCTCAGTATCAGTCAGTTTGTGCTTCATACGTTCAAGTCATGCCCACTTCTAAGCAATCCACCAACCTAAAGTCATATTTTTATTACTTTAACTGATGCTAGAGATGATCTAACTTCTGTTTCAGCCACACTTTAAGTGGTATGTGGAAAATGTGGGGGCTGAGGCCATGCTGACCAGAAATTGATGAGTGTATTAAATTGCCATTACATGTGGAGGGAGAGCAAATGCGCCGACTACATCTGCAAACAGTCAATGTGTAGGGGACTCCCCCTTTCAAAGACACACTGCTGATTAAGAAAGAAGTCTCTCTGTAACACACTGAAGCAGAAAAAAACAACCCACACAAGCTACTATGTCAGACACACTCAAATGTGACACTTAATTAATGCAGTAAATGCGCCTCCAGATCAGTGTGTTTCTGTATGATATGATTTGACTACAGCTGATGCAGCTCGCAGGTGTGAATGAATGAGAAGGAAAGCAGTGCATGCATGTTTAACAAACCTCTGCAGATTAGAGAGGTGAGGTTAATAGGTGAACAGATAATCAATCATGCTTCTGCAGTTTAGAGCACAAAATACCATCAGGCTTTAAGTACAGCACTCACAGGAAGCAGCTGTTTGCGTTTCCTGCTGGGACGACCCACTCTGCGCTTGTTGCGGGGGCTCGCCGGTGTCCCCTCCTCTGGACTGTCCTGGTCTGCGCAATCTTCACTCTGTGGAATTATAGAGAGCCCACATCAAACACTCAACGAAGACTGTATGAAGTTATAATTGATGTCAGCAGTAAGACCGCGTTAAAGCAACACTGACTAAGGGCAATGTGGCTAAGAAGCTCTTCAGGGCAGAAGTTGAAAAACAGGATGTAATGAACACAGGGCACTATAGTAGTATTAATAACTAAGTTATCTCCTGCTTTAAAAAAAAAAAGCCACATTTCACACATTTTATGTCTTTTTTTCCCTTTAAAGAAAAAGGAAAAGAGATAAACATGCTACTAAAAGATTGAACAAAGCAGTCCTATATCTATAAATGAGCCCAATGTGAAAGAGAAAACCAGTAAATTACATGGTTGCAGACATGAACTCCAGCTGTGAAGCAGACAGGATGTTGTACTACCAGACCTGCTCACGATTGATCTAAGCATTGACACAGAGCTCCAGAAGGCTATTAAACTAAGCCACTTTATTGCCATCTGACATTTACGGTGCTTGTTGTTTTTTTTAACTACATTTAGTAAGTAATTTTATTTATTCAGTTTTTTTGAATTTATTAAACAGCTTTTATTTATAGTGCCACTTTATTGTTATATATTTAGCTTTTTTGACATTGCATTTTGTTGTGTTTTGTTCCAAAATGTACCCTTTGAGAGCCTTTATTTTAGTTACATTACTATTTAATTAATCTTTTGAGCAATTCTTACCATATTTAGCTGTGTTGAGTCGTATTTTTTTGTCACTCTTTAATTTTTCTAAATATTTAAGATATCATAGGTGTAGTTCTTTTAAGAGCTGATCACCTAGATACTGCCAAGAAAAGGTAGAAAAAAACAATTAAACACAAAGAGAGAAGGTAGAAATAAAACTTCCATACATTCATTTTCTGCTGTTTATCGAGGTCACAAGAGACAGCAGTCTAACCACAGATGCCAAGACCTCCCTCTCCCCAGCCATCTCCTCCAGCTCTTTCAAGAGGAAACCAAACTAGGCAAGAGACATAATCTCTCCAGCGTCTCCACCCAGATGAATATCTTAGAAACACCCAGGAGGCATGTAGGAAGTGTCCTGGTTGGACGTCTCAATCACCTCAACTGGCTCCTCTTGATGTGAAGGAACACTCTGAATATGAAAATGACCAAGCCCTCGGCCATCTTTAGGACTGAGCCCAGACATCTGTTAGAGGAAGCTCTTTTCTGCTGCTTGTAACCACTACCTCAAATTTTTGGTTACTACCCACAAGCTCATTGAGACCTATGTTTTAACACCCTGCTATCTCTTGTCTCTCTGTCAGTCTCTCTATCTGCCCAGAAACTCAATACAAACCTGGAAACCTTCCCAATGTAAGCTGAAGGTCTTTACTCCATGACGCTAGGCGGACTACAACATCTGCAAGATACCGAGACATGACTATGACCCCATCAAACCTGACACACCCCACAACTTGGCTGTACCTAAAATATCTGTCCATAAAAATTATGAACAGAAACAGTGACAAAAGGCAGCTCTAGAGGAGTCCAAAGCCCAAAAGGAAGGAGTCTGACTTATTCCCAGCAATGCAAACCGAGCTCTAACTACAGCTGTACTGAGATTGATTCCCTCATAACAATGGAGCTGATATCCCACTCTCCTGAAGTAACCTCCCAAACAGGACACTCCAAGAGATGTGGTCAAAGTCCACAAAACACATGTAGTGCATGGGAAAGATCCCAAGCACTTTTAAATATCCTCAAGGGTGGAAATACAAAATATTTGTGATTTCAACAATAAAGAGATTTCAACAGCTGAAGCCTTGTTTGTATGTGTCCTCCAACTGTTATTATGACCCAGCTCGGAGGACGTAGCATTGAAACAGAACAGTGACGTTGTTACGTTGTTACACGCCCACACAAGGGCAGCTTCAGGAGGAGGCCCTGCTAGGGCCGTAACAGAAGTGCCTTTGCCCCAATTCAGCACATACTGTCATAGTATAGTCTACAGGCATCGAAATTAATGTCCTACACGAGTTCATTAGATCAATTTCAAACAGTGTTTCTTGCAGAAAACAGAGTGCAAAAATCACAAAGCGTGTAGGTGCCTATATCTGGACCTAAATGAATTAATCTCAGTTGTTTTCTAAGCTTCCTCTGCTCGGGTCACATCAGAGACAAAGAGGGATGCTGGTACAGCTGAGTTGTAGACTAGCAGTGGTGTAATTTTACAAAGATATATGGAATAAAAATAGCTTGCTGCACCTGTGTGTGCTGGGTGTTAAAGCACAACACAGTGCTCTGTGTGACGACGAGCTGAAATGAAATTTGCCTACATTTGCCTCTTTTTTTTATATTACACCAAACAACACTTTTACAATGTCCTTATGGTGGAAATGCTGGCAGCTCAGTGGTGTGACAACAGTGGCTTTCCTCGGACTTAGCTATTCCATTTGACTTGGTATGAATTACAACTTCAAAAAACCCAATGATTCAAAATTATGATACATAAAAGTGTGAAACAGTCATGCAGCGTGCTCTGAGAGGACAAAAAGACACCTCAGACTATGGACAGCGAAACTCTCCTGCGATAAATGAAAAACAGATGGAGACATGCAACACATTCAGCGCTGAAATTAAAAATAATTATGTCACAAAAAAGTACACAGCTTCTGAATGACGTCAAGTTTCTTTAAAGCAGGAAATCACAAATGTAATGATTTTGTTAATCGAGATAAATGAGACAACATCGGGGACTGCTGAGGCACTTCAACTTTATGAGACTGTTTGCCACGACTAAATCAGTAAAACTAGTGAAAGAAGCCATTTTTATGATGAGCTACACAGTGACACTGTTATGTGGACTGTCACATCTGGATCCTTTTAGACTGGATATAGATCCAGTGAACTGGATTTGCTTGGAGTCTGTTGTTTGACAGTATTACTATAACAGGTATTTACAGATTCTGTAAATTAAACACGCTGAATGTGATGAGGAAATAACAGCTTTGTTTATCTCATTAGTGTAACCTGTGTTTGGTCTGCCACACCTGTCTCCCATTAGTCTCCTAAGTGAATATACCTCCTGCTTTCTACTCCTCAGTGGCCAGAGGAGATGTCTTGTGCTTTTTCCAGTCAAATTTTCAAGGCATGGTCCTCATTTTTCTAGTATAATTCATTGTTTTCCAGCTTTTGTTGCCTACTGATTCTTTTGTGTATGATGCTTTGAACTGTTTCACAGTCTTTGTCTATCTTTGTCTGCTCCTACTGGATTGCTTGCCTCACTGCCTGTTTCTGGATTAAAGATTCAGACTGTGTGTCTTTATCTCTGCTCTGCATCTGTCCTGAATTTGGGTCTTTCCCTGTGTGAAATATCATAATGGGAAACATTTGTCCAGAAAGAGACGTAATAATTTATCTGAGAGGTGCAACTAAATGGTTTTGGTTTGGTTAGGCTTCAGTCACACAGGCCAAACTGGCCCAACCTCTGGCCACTAGGGGAAAAATGAGTATTACCTGACTGATTGGCTAGTGGTTTCTGGAGGCTGCTGGCCATGGCTAGGTGAAATCAGTCACAAAGAGAGCACTGCACCAAAAACTTCCTTATGATTGTTTTGGTTATTAGCAGAAAGCTAGATTACTATGGAAGATGCAGACGTGTCTGCAAACACTAGCTGGCCAAGCGGTAGTCAAAATTGAAAAAGTGTGACTCAAAACAGAGAAGGAGAATGTTTGCTTTCAAAGTGAAAGTTCTACCTCACCGCTGCAGCAAACATTTCAAAAGACGACAATTTTACTTTGAAGCCGGTTGGTGCATTTTCATTTGCACTGCTACCTGGTGAGCAGTGTGCAGACAAGTCAATGTCACCCATGCAAACTGCGGGCAACTGCAGCAATTTTTAAGCGAGAAAAGCAACCACAAGAAAGTTTTTGATGGAGCACCTTACAGTGGGGGGTAATAATTATTTGATTCCCTGCTGAATTTGTAAATGTGCTTACTCACAAAGAAATGAACCCATTCATGACCCATCTTTAGTGTTCTGGTTGAGAGAAGGAGGTTCTCACTGGTCCCTCAGTGTGATTAAGTCATCCTATACCCTTAGCGGAAAAAAAAATCCACAAAGAATAATGTTTCCACATCCATGCTTGATTCTGGGGATGGTGTTCTTTAGGTCATTTCTCTTCCTCCAAACACAGTAGGTCTAGTAGAGACATTTCAAAACATGTATCTCTCTGACTTTATGTCCTCTACGAGAGTTTGTGTTGCATTATGTTCAAATGTTTAATAAAAACATGTATCGTTCATTCATAATGAAGAAAGCGTTGTAAGTATCTCGACTAGGGAAGAGTGTTTCATTTCCACAACACTGCTTTCCCTCCGAGGTCCGCAGAGCCATTGAAAAGGCTCTGGAGGTCCCTCTATAAGCAGGTATACCTGTGACAAAAAAAATTCACCGAACTTGGACACGCACAGAATGTGGAACTGTTTCCTCCGTGGTGTGGTGAGGAAGGAAAACGCTGGCACGTGAAAGGGCCTTTACCCTTCCAGGACCTGAAGCTCAGTAAAGCACCCTCCGATAGCCAAACCCATCTGTTCTCTGATTCTCTGAACTCAGTTCACAGCTACGCAGTCTGATTTGCAAGTACAAAATATTTATGACCACAATTTGACCCCATAGTATTTGTTAACCTTTTGGACAATAATGGAGTCATTCTCTTTTCTTACATAATCCCAATGCAAAGTGTGACTCGCTCAGAAGCAGAGGTTGTGCCAAAGTTTTCATTGAGCAGAAGCAGACATATGAGAGAGGCAAACAAAATAAGATACACCTGCTCCAACTTTAGTGTGGTTTCATCCAAATCATGCTTTTAGGTTTAAGGGTGTTTTAGTTTAGCCAGAGGGCTGCGATCTCCCTGCTGAAGAGATTCTCATTACAGGGTTTTTTTTATTCATATCCGAGCACTCTTTATGTGCATCGCTGCCTCAGGCGGAAATTAAATAAATGTCACTGATACCACAGAGAAACATTAGTCTCTTGTGCTGCTGAAGCAGAGCAACGAGCTTTAAATGTATCAGTTAGGGGCAAATTTCGATTTTAATCAGAGGTTTGCCCAACTTGTTCAAAGCTTGTTTAAGATAAAAGAGAAAAAAATAAGATTATAACAAATGTGTTCACTGCTTTCTCAGTAGGTTGAGATAATATTTCCTTAGGGTTTAAATTTTCTTTCTTTTCTCACTAAATAAAAAGCTCTTCATTCAGTTCAGGGCTGAGTAATTTTCTTTGTAAGATTTAAAATATTTTTCTGGCATACAATACAGATACGATAGAGTATATAGAATAATCAATCACATTTAAAACCCAAACTTCTTAATTTCAGTTTTACTCCAAAACTGTAAAATTATGATGTAGAAGTGAAGTTTAAAAAATGACATTACTAACTAACCCCACTTTAGACTTTATGGAATCTTAAAATTCCACATGAGTTTAAACATTTAGGTCCAGCTGTGTTAAAGTTAAGTGAACCTACAAACTTAAATTAGGTGTAAAAATAACTTTTGCAAAACTGAAACTAAACTGAACAAAATTGTAACTCAACCAAAATTAATGTCACGTGCACTCAGCTACACTGACCTGGTCCTCTCCTCTTGAACACCTGAGTCCTTCTGCCTAAATACTCAATCTATCCAAACAATATTCTCCTCTGGAATATTCCATTCAACAGGTAAGACTAAACATTACCATAATCATAAACATACACTTATGATGTTTCTCTTTACTGGCAATAAAACACACTTCTAAGGTGTAGCCTTTACATTTTACCACAATACATATCCCCCCTCTTCACCTGGTCCCTTCCTGTGACATCAGAACTAAACAGGAAGCTATAAATACAGGAAGTGAGTCAGCATTTCCTCCTTTTGCTCCTGGAACACAAGTAAGTAAGGTGAGTTCAACAAAGTAGATTAGACAAACTAACAGTTGGAGTAAATAAAATGCTAACTTAACAAACTTATCGCTGTTGATTTAAACCAAGATATTAATTACGTAATCTGTAACAGTGCAGAGCATAAACGAAGCCGGGACAGTAAATGTTTGTAAACTACAGAACAACAACCATGTATGGCTAAATCAAAACAAAAATGTAACTAATAGCCACTCTGGGCAAACGGTGTTCTCGCCCACTTTGTCACCGGCCTAACGAACAAAAACCAACCTCTGCTCAGTCGACAGCAACAAGCTGAAGCAGCTTCATACCTGTGACATTAGCTCAGCTGTTGTTCTTGTTTTAGCTTCAGTGAGCAAAAGTTACAGCTTGCTGCTTTAGCGCCCAACATAACAATGCTGTTTCTGTTTGTCTTGTTATCCTGCGTCGGGCTGGCAGGGTTGGCTGGTGATCCTGGAGCAACATTGTTGCATATTCTTGACATACAGCAGCAACTGTTTCATCAGTGGACATCATTCTAGTTGTTGTATAGGACACGTACTGTACATTTGTGACACTGCCGGCTGTCCATACAAATATACACCAACATTGTAAGAGACACACTGCAGTATTTTGCAAAGGCCTGAGCGTGAGCCTGCATGAAGCTTGTTTTAAAGCTTTTCCTAATCACTGATTCTTGCTGTAACACCAGCTATGTCCCACCTCGTTCTGATGCCTTCATGCTCGTCTGCACTTCTCCGAGCTGTCAGAAGTTAGTGCGTGTCTGTGCAGAGGTGCTTTCTTCTGGCCTTGATGGAGAAGAGACTTGCCTCATTGTAGTATTTACAGTAGGAGAAGCCCACAGGCCTAATTGGCATGGGCAGTGATGGAGCATATGCACTTTCCAGTGGGAGCCCATCTGACAGGGCCGCTCGCTGATGACAGCCCACGCAGTCTCCATATGTGGCAGACAGAAGGGCCTGTACGCACACTGCCCTTCAACTAATGCAGCCAAGTCATCGGGCTACTACTCCAGCCTTTTAGAGGACTCCATCCAGAGTCCAGAGCTCTACCTTTCACAGTGTGTACACACAAATATGCATGCGTAAACATGTACACAAGTCTCGAGGGACGACTTAGGGTTGTAAAAGCTTAACCGCTTCCTTCACCTCCCCCAGAAACCAGGCGTGCACACAAACACACAGCAAAGTGGCTCAGAGATGTTAAAAACATAATTGCATCATTACCCTCACCTTCACCTCCCTCCCTCTCTCTCATACACAGAAACAGTGTTGGGATGTGAAGACGAGAGGACATAAAGAGTGTGAGAGAGCAAAAACAGAAAGTGAGCCAGTGCAGAGAAAGAACTAAACTGTGTGGTGCGGCTGTGAATTCAGCCTCCAGCTGGGCAGCTAAATGGACTTGGTCAGTCATTAGCATGCAAAGGTCTAGTCCGGACATTTAAGGTTATTCATTCCCCAGGCTAATTCTCCCCACACTGAAAACAGCCAGCCACTTCCTGAAGCGCTCTTAATCAATGCCTTTTTACTCGTCGTTGTCCTGACGGTTATTTTCCACAACACATCCTCGACTCCAAAAAGCCTGCCAGCCGCGGGTCGGCCAAGTGCACCACACGTTTCGAGTGTTTCGGGGGCTGCAGATGTTAGTGCATACTTAATGAGCCTGATCACAGGAGCCCCAACCTCGCGATGTAATTCTGCTACCCAAGGTGCATCTGTTCTGCTTGTACTCACAGGAACCCCATGCTGGTGGAGCTGTTTCACAAAGTCACACAAGTCATTCGGCGGTTCAGCTGCTGCCTCTGTAACAGGAGGTATCAAAGGCAGTCAGGCCGAGGGGAGTCGGCTGGATGCTGGTCTCGCCCAGTGTGGTGTGTCTTAAATGCAACAAGTTTAAACTACACAGAGTTAAGTTCTTTATGTTGGCGTGTGCAGTGGGACGCAACGCTGCCCGCTTTTTACATGCAGCCGATATCCCCGACAGCAAAGTCAAAGATAAGGATGAACCAGGGCATCACAAACAATGCACTACGTGAACAGATAGTTAGATATACACAACTCGTAGAATCGCCCACCTCATATAACTAGACTACTGCGCCCGGGGTTACCCACAATGCATAGGGGTTATCTGATAATGTAAAGGTCACAGCAAAATGCACAGCTTTATCAAAAGGAAACATAATGGAAAAGGAAGGACTCGGCGCAACGAGTCACAGAAACAGAGTGTATTAAAGTGAAACCGCTGCGCTCCCTGAGAACATTTTCTTGCCTCTTCTGAGTTTTATCCATTTCAAATATACCTCCAGTCACAAAGTAAACAGAGGCAGAAACATCACATTTTGCTCAAAGGGTAAAAGAAGTAAAGCAGCACGGAAACTCACAATCTGTCTTTCCCCCAAGACTTTAGCTGACCCACTTTTCCTCATTGCCGGCACCTTTGGGGTCTGAACGGAATAAGGAATATTTATGGTGTTTAGAATCAGCCTGACGCGATTAAGTAATGACTTTGAAACAATTAGATAAGATCATGCTAAGCAGCTGCAGCGTGTACAGAAGAAGCTGCTCGCACGTATGGGTGGTGTTTGAATGAAATTACATTTAAATATACACCTCGTGTTTCTCCAAGTTTCTGTTGTAAGGCTACACCAGGGCTGCCCATTGTTCCCAATTCTGCTCATGACTTTTACAGACAGGAAACATGGGATGTTCAGAGCTCATGAAGCAGACCGAGGACACATTAGAGAAATTTAATTTAGTTATGGTTGGCGTCGCTGAGCTTCTTTATTCTTACAGATGAGTTTGTGATGGCTAGGATTAGGTTTGCAGAAAAGTCGTAAGAGTGTGGCGTGCTCACTTTGGCTTGGTGATGAGTTCCTGCGTCACGTGAGGGAGATCAGGTGTCTCGTGGTTATTCCACAAAGAGGATGAAAGTTTGTGGTGTCTGCTGTGGTAAAAACAAAGCTAAGCATGAACATAATCATTTACTTATGATTCAACCTTTACCAGCTGCTAGTGACTGAACAAAGACAATCACGGTTATAAGTGACAGAAATTAGTGTCCTCTTAAGGGGGTCTGGGCTCAGCCTGGCCTGAAAGGGGCCAGTTAAGGTGGACAGGGCAGAAAAAATGCATTCTCAGTGAGGTGTTAAGTTCTGCTAGGAGCAGACCTCATGAGGCAGACCGAGGACACACTACAGAGATTATGTCTCTCAGCTGACTCGAGAATGCTTCGGTATCTCATGAGAGCTGGAGGAGGTGGTGGAGATTAGGCTGCTGCTCCTCTGACCCAAACCTGGATAAATGGCAGAAAATGGATGGATGGATTTAATTTTGGAAATGCTCTGATAAAGTGATTTAGTGATAGCAGTTAATCATACTATTGGCTGGAGTAGTTTAGATAGCGAGGGCTCTGTGGAGAAACTCCCTGCTTTCCTCTTCTAATTTAAACCGATTTCAAGCCACATCTGCGGGAGACAAATGGCACAACAGGAAGTGAGTGAGAAAAGATTGCAATCTACTGAGCACATCGCTCCAACCTATAAAGTCAAACTGCTAACCAGCACAGCATGCAAAAGCTGTGTTTGGCAGTAAATGTGTTGCCGGTAGCCCCAAAATCCCATTTGAATAAATATAGAAGCAGGTATGGAAATCCGTAATGCTGTTTGCAAAATGTCCTGGCCAGATTGGCTATTTACTTTTAGCCAGTATGTGAAAAGAAAAGGATTGACGTGTATTTTCTGAAAAGCTGCAGACAGCTTGCTTTAACTGCCCAGAAATGTTATTTCACTGCTCATTCTCCTGAAGCTCTTCAGCAGAAGTGGAGACTCCCACCTCTTCCTCCTCTACAGGAAAGCAAACACCAGAAGAGTGAGCTTTCCTCAAATGATGTCGCTGGAGTCTGAGCCGAGCTAACTAACGCTCATCAGCTCGAGCATCTGCTAGCATAACGCACCCAAAACTCAAGGCAGGCTGCACAGCAGGTGAACTGTTAACTTTTCAACAGAAGAAGGCTTTGAAGGCAGAGCCACACCTGGACCTTTTCTGTGACAGCTCTATGTTATACAGTTACAACACTGGCCTGTAATTCAGTCTTCATTTAGACAAAACACATAAAAACTAGGGTCTGAGGCTGACTTGGCGAGGCGGGTATAACTGTTGGCTTTGGTGTCACGCTGTCGCCGTGTGACACGCTCACCACTCGCTGCATTAATAAGTCTGCGTAGGCCGCTAATTGCAGCGCTCTTTTTGTTTTGCAGGTGATTCTGATGCTGACCAAACTATTTGACTTCAACCTCAACAGCGTGACGGAGAGTTCATTATGGAGGTAAGCTTATCACGCTACATGAGCTCATGACATTTTCAGAAAAGCCTCAAGCGGAGCAGCGTCTGACACAACAAATTGGTCAAAGGGGGCCAAACGTGGTTCTATATATTTCTGATGTTTTTAATACTGTGGTTTGAGCTGCTCCCAGCTCTGTTCGCAGGAATAAGTGAAACCAATTTTCACAAAGATCTCATAATGTGAATTAATGAAACATTCACAGCCTGGAAAAAAAGGAAAAGCAAAGAACGATCTGTTAATTGGCGAGCCTTAACAGCAATGTCCTCAGTTGGTTTTAATGTCTGTGGGCATCAGAAATCCCTCACATGAAAGTCACTAATCACTGCCAGTGGAGCTGGTGGTCTTATCCGGCAAATTACCTCGACCAGCCTTGTTACAAGTGTAGCCTTGCTTAAATCACTAGCCTCGTTTCAGACTCTGTTCTGCTGTAATATTTGCAGATGCCATTCAGGAAAGAGTATGTGTATATATTAATGTCTGAAAAAGAGTCTCAGCGGTCAACTTAAAAATGTAGAACCTGCGACAGAAGCACCTCTTTGTTAGGAGAGAATCCTGACAGTTGATAGCATGAAAGCAAAAATGAAGACTCTCTTAATTTTCTGTAATTGAGCCAAATCTCAGACTGGAAACCAAGTTTCTGCAGAAACAGCAGTCTCTGCAAACTGCATGTAATTGATGGCCATAACTCATTCTGCACAAATAAGAATAATCATCAGAAGTTTTCAGTGCATGGCGTCTCTTCTTTTGATTTTTTTTTTTTTATTTCTTTAAAAGGCCACATTTGTAAAGCTGCTGTGTGCATCTTTTGTGTAAGATCACTGAAACTGAACTGCAAAAACTGAAAGGTGAGAGAAGCTTCAAAAGGAAATGGTGGAAAAGGAGAAACGGTAACAAAAGCTTCAATATAAATAACAGACAGAAAACACACAACATTGTGTTTGTCTTCAGGTGCACTGTTTCACCTGTGTGCAAAGATCCTCCAGTAGCTTGATGGTTACTGTGCTGGATCCCGGCTCTGCTGTTAAGCTTTATTCCAAACCACAGAACTGATTTTAAATTCCAGTGGCGATAACAGAGACTGCGTGTCAGACAGAATTACGAGGCAGACGTGCACAAAACATCCAGAGTATTTCCTTTCGATGTAGAGTAGCAGCCATAAAAATATCGCAGCGTGGGTTTGAATGCTTAACTTCACGTAGCTTCAGCAAAGTGTTGACACACGCTGATCCTTGTGTTGCGATGATACCGAGTGTCAGCAATTATAAAAAGAATCTTTCTCTGTGATATGTTAAAGAAAAGTATTATGTATGTTAGCTCCACTAAATACTGTGAATTCAGACTCACTGTGACACAGCAGCGAGAGCTTGTTCACTGCGTGTGACAAACCTGCACCTTTTACTTTCTCATATTACTGAGTGTCAGGATCAGCCACCCATTTTATTGCAGCTGTTGTTGTGATGGACTCGGCTCTTTAAGAATATCAAACTTTAAAACTCTCCGAAAAGTGCACCTGTGTACCGAGTCTCACAGCGGTCAGGCTGATGCGAGATTGTACATCTAAATTTTATTTTGTGGGTCTGTTCATTTAATTTCACACTTCCGAGGTTATTTACAAACCAAACAAACGCACACCGTGAACAGACGTTGGTATGTTGGTACGGTTTTTACCTTCTGTTAGAAAACAAGAGTCTGCAAAACAGTGATTTCAAAAGCTCCCTTTGAGTCATCTACATAATGTCAGGCGAACACAAGAACTGACTAATACTCATTTTTCATGATGTGCCACAGACTGGCTTGTGTGCAGTAAATTAAAGCAATTGGATTACTACAATTTGACTAGAGTATATAAATCAGCAGCACACACTTTAAAAATGCCGACCTGGTAAAACTGCAGAGATTGTCTTAACTCTGCTCAGTTGTTCTACTGTTACCGCAGAAATGTTTCATGCTGATTTTGATCTACAGAGCAATACTAGCTGGAAAGCATCTGATATGGTTTCACATTTTCAGCATGGCAATGATTCCAAACACACACCAGTGCAGTGAAAGCATACCTGCTTAGGAAAACACACACCAGCAGTCATGGACTGCCTCCCCAGACAGGCCCCTGCAAACATAACAGATGACATACAAATTCACCTTCCTCTACACATTAAGGTTATGAGGTGACCTGGACCTATAGAAAATCTCTATACCTCACATGTGCCTTGACGGTGTGTTTTGGGTCATCGTCATGCTGGGAGACCCATCCATGACCCATTTTCAGTGTTCTGACTGAGGGCAACATGTTCTCATCCAAGATCTTAAGGAACATGGTCAAGACAATTGCCCCCCCCCCCCCCCCCCCCCCCCCCCCCCCCCCCCCCCCCCACACCCCCCCCCCAAACCCCCCCAAAAAC
>VOQK01027099.1:8718-21515 GCA_015052645.1 Benitochromis conjunctus
AAAACTGTAGTGTTAAGCTGTGTGCAGTACAGACTCAGAGCAACACACGTGCTGGCAAAACAGTGTGTGAGATTACAAGTATACGGTTTAAATAGGCTTTATGAATGTGTGTGTGTGTGTGTGTGTGTGTGTGTGCGCATTGAGTGCTTTAGTTTATAGAGCACTATTATGTTTTAAAGCCTAAGCTAAAGCCAGGAAGAAAAGCTGGCAAAAATGCCAACTATGTGAGTTAACAGACTTCTCAGTACTAAAATCGTTTTAAAAATAGAAATAAAGTTGCTCCTTTAGACTCTAGTTGTCCGTGCACAGAGGTCCAACATGTGTTCCAGGAGTGGCGGCACCGTTTCCCAGAGAGATGATTGGTCAGTAGGTGGAGAGTTGGCACTTGTTGACTTTAAATTGAACATGCCGTAATTCAAGGCTTATTCAGGTAACTTCGGCATCAACTTCTTAAGAGATAGATTGCCATGGCAACTTATGCTGCAGACCTAACCTGTTGTGGAGCAGGTTATATTTGATATTTGATATCAACAGATATAACGTCACTTCCTACTGACCAATTCACCAGCTGGGACCAAATCCTCATTTTAGGTTTGACAGCATTTCTGGTAGATAATGGCAGATGGCTTGAGCGTGAATTCAGGCTGCAGTTTGGGGAAGGCCTCAGGGGGGACTGGCGATGGCTCCCGGGCTGGGCAGATCCTCATGTCCTAATGAGAAGTGAATGAATTGGAAAAATGGGAAGGGAGGGTGGGGCACGAAGATGAGAACGAACAGCTTGTAGTGCTGGGGAGGGTCATATATAGATGGAGAACTGGAAGGGATGTGTATGGAGGCGTGGTCCCACTCCTGAAATTTAGATAAATTATCTCCACTTAGCTTTCTGGAAAATGGTGTTAACATTGCTGTAAGATTCCCTGAGCCACTCTGAGCAGACAGTGGGAGGGTCTAATGTTTTTCATGAGTCTCTAAAGTCTACAGTATACCCCAGTAAGATTTGAATCACCATCGTAATGCTGAAAATGCAGAGTTAACCCTGAAGTTACATTGCTGCGCCACTAATCCTGCTCCACAGCACAGGCCTCTGGCTAGGTGTACTTTGTTTTTCAAGCTTCCATCTCCCTGCAGATACTCCATGGTGTTAATTGGTGCTGCCTTCTTCCACCGCCGCTACTTGCAGCTCTTTCAAGACCAGCCTCAAGCAGTGCATGCTTTAGTGGATGAAACGCAGAACTGTGACGATATCGCCATGAACTTTGCTGTAGCTCTCTATTTAAGAAAACACTCAAAGCTGAGCAAAACGAACAGACCCTCTGGGGTCTTTCTCAAACCCGTGGACCTCCGCAACCTGGAAAAGGAGGCCAGCAGTGGATACCAGGGGATGTGGCATCGTCCCGAACACCTCCTCCAGAGGTCCTACTGCCTGAACAGGTTGACACAGATCTATGGCTTCATGCCTCTTTCCTTCTCCAACCTGATGGTCTCGCAGTTTGGCTTCCCCAGTTATGCAAACCACAAAAGCAGGGGCTGAGGAAGTTCTGCATTACTGATTGCTTTGGATAAAAAGATGAGTTTTAGCATCCTGGTAAGTCTGTTTGATTAACATCACGTGACAGTGTGGAGGATAACTTTGAATTATCTTACACTTTTTTTGTGTGTTTGTGTGTGCGTGTGTGAACTGTGCCTGGAAACTTAAAACTTTAATCCCATTGTACTGCTTTGGTTTTTAGTCTTCTCTTTTATGTTTTAGGATTCTGAGTAGTTTTCTCATTCTCAGCGCGACAGTGATGGACTTCTGATTTTGGACAGCGAGGATTGTTAGAAGAATTTGCTGCACATGCCCCTGCCTGATGAGACATCCATATTTGATAAGCTAATCTGTATTGTTTACCAGCAACTGCCTTAGAGGACAGCATACATAGCTCTCAGTAGATTGTTGTGTAAGCCAAAAAAGTGGCAGTCTTTGATCTATTTTGACAACTTAACTTGCTTTATTTGCAACAGATTTAGACTGTCATAAGATGTAGGTATGCTGTAGTTGTATTTAACCAAAAAAAACAAACTTTCTGAATCTGAATAAAAAGGAATTGTGAAAAGCATTTAACAGTGACTCTTTATGTCCAGGACAGGAATGTGATTTGATAAATACAATGTTTTCTCGGGGCATGAATGGATTATAATAACGGTGAAAATAATTGATTCACTGCTGAATTTGTAAATTTGAACAGTTTCTAATTTTCTATGGCAGTGGTATTTTAATGGAGAAAGACAGAATATCAACCAGAAATCCAGAAAAAACGTATTCGAATTCAGCAGAGGGTGAAATGATCAATACTCCTCCCACTGTGTGAGTTCATGTAGTAATCTGGAGACGTCGGCGTCTGAAGAATTAACTGTGTCTTGGCACCATGAGTCATGATATCTTTATTCCAGATTCTCATGTGTGCCAACTATAGATCAAAGGCTTTTAATAAAACTTATATTGTCATTAATAGGTTCGTCGCAGCTTTAATTTTAAACATATTAACCTGCTGTGAGGAAAGTGTGTCTAACCAAAGTAGTCAAACTGTAGGGGTTTAAATAAAGTGACTTGGCCACTTTTTACTGTAATCGAGGGCACTGACAAAGAGATGTTACCAGATGGATTGTTTACATTGATAAAGCAGGAGTGCCCATTTATCTAAAATCCTTGAATATGCTTAATTGAAATGAATCCCGTTTTTATTTTTTCTCAATGTAAAGCTAATAGTTTGAATGAGAGTGGTAATAAAGAAAAAGGATCAGCCAGTTTCTAATGCAGTTCTCCAGAACAACATGAACACAAAAACATGTCCATTAAGTTTTCAGCTCTTTGAATTACTAACACCTATTTTCCACCAGCAGCGTGCCGGGTCTGGTGCTGGTACATGGCCACATTTTGGTGTTAGAACTGAAAGTTTGCATACTATATCAGACGTTAGTGTCATACAGGGCTGGATCTGAATGCTACATTTGGAAATTAGTGGTACATTTCTTGCAGTAATGTCCTCCCATTGCTTCTGAAATCAGTGAATCCAAGTGTTTGGAGACTGATTTTTGTGGTGGCACCATTGTTGGTGTAAATGTGTAGAACCAGTTTGAGATTTGGCACAGAATTGGTAGAAAAGGGCTAAATGAGCTTTTAAATTTCAAGTCTATAAGGCATTAAGTCAGTAAGTTCTCATTACTAACTTTGGATGTGAAACTAGATTTATTTATTAATAACAGTCCACTCCATATCAATGGATAAAAGTGTCCTTGCACATTCTTTGGGATGGGTTCCAGTTCTTTCACAAAGAATTTCAGCGACCTATGATGTTGGTCCACCACCGCCACCCCCGGGTCCACGTCCAGGCCTGGGACCTCTGCTGCCTGGTGAACGAATGTCATGCCACAACTTCACAAGGGGCTCCCTCTTCCTCCAGATGAGTTTATGGCCATATGCCACATACCACCTGTATGAAGAGATACATGGTAGGGTAAAGTGTGGAGAAAGCAGAACAGGATGCTCCCATCAATCCACATTAAAACATATTAAAGGATTTAGACTGATCGAAGCAGTGCAGAACCATTGCATTATTTTTTCATGCCAGGTCAAGTGCACAAAGCCTTCAAAACAACAGTTCAACAATATTATCTCATATGTTCCAGGGGCTTTAAGCTGCATTTCTGACTACATCTGCAGCTGTCACATGACCACAACTTCCACACTTGGGCCATGTTACAAGAGCAGGATATTACAAAAAACTGGGCAAAATCTGTCTGCTTATGTAACTCTAAGAAAACAGTTAAACCCTACAGAAGAAGTAAGTAATCAGATTTCAGATTAAGACAATTTCATAAAGCTTTAAATGTATTTCGCATTGTTAACGTGGACAGACTTTGAGTAAAAGCTAAAAATAAGACTCACACTCCAAAGAGGGCTCCGCCAAGGTGAGCTGCATGGTCAAACAGCCGCCATCCCAACAGAAGTCCAGCTGTATCTATGGCAACGAGCGCTTTCAGAGCCTAAATATGAACAAAAGCAAAGCTGCATTCAGTGCGCTTACATGCATACATGTACTTTTTTATTTGGTCCATGCACACTTGCATCTCTTCCTGCAGCAAAAATAGGAAGGAAGACAACAGTAACCACTCGTTATATCCGAGATAGACAGAAGAGCATCTCTGAATGCACGTGTCCAACCTTAAAGCAGATGGGCCACAGCAGCAAAAGCCCAAAGTGGGTGCCACTCCTGTCAACTAAGAACAGTAAACTGAGGCTACAATTCCCACGGGACAACCAAAGATTGGAAAAACATTGCCTGGTCTGAGGAGTCTCAATTTCTTCTGAAACATTCAGATGGTAGGGTTGGAATTTGGCATAAACAAGATCAAAACATGGATCTATCCTGCCTTATGTCAACAGTTCAGGCTACTGCTGGTGGATTAATGGTATGGGGGATATTTCCTTGGCACACTTTGTGCCCCTTATTACGAACTAAATATCATTTAGACACCACAGCCTACCTGAGTATTGATGCTGACCGTGTTCATATGTTTATGACTATAGTGTGCTCATCTTCTGATGGCTGCTTCCAGCAGGATAACACACCATGTCACAAAGCTCAGATCATCTCAAACTAGTTTCTTGAACATGACTGTAGTCACCTGGCTTTTCACAGTCACTTTGTTGAATCTGTGCCACGAAAAATTGAGGCATTTCTGAAGTCATAATGGATTCCAATCAGGTATGGTATACTTAATAAAGTGTCCAGTGACTGTATGTAGGAAATATGAACTGTGCAGCACTTACATTTCCTGCTGTGAAAGTGACCATGGGAAGGAAGATTATGCCGAGCTTGGCCTCTGGCATCTTAGAGCAGACAGCAGCGAGCACTGCCATGACAGCGCCTGACTGCGGATCAAACACAGTTACAGTCACAGCCGTCCTTCATTGGCTGAGCTTTAAAATGGATTTTAGCAAATATCTTACCGCCCCTAATGATGGATAGAGACGCCCGGTAGCTGCTTTACATGTGTAACTGACCATAGTGGAAATCACACCTGAAAACACATACAGCTGAAAATCAATCAAACATTTGGTAGCCTTTCTTACTTCCTGTTACCTATATTCTCAATTTCGGCCATTCATAATACTGAAAGGGCGTAAAAGTTTGAGTGTCCCAAAATTAAAATAAGGTTGTTGGTTTTTTTTTTATTTTTATTTGTTTTAGGTGTTGTAATAAATGATGGATGGAATAACAGCGAGTTTCAGTCAAACATGAAGCAAAAGAGATCGTTAAACTATCCAGACTGGATTAAAGACTAATGTTAACAATATTCAAGTATTGTGTTGTGTAATAAATGTTATCAGATTCCAGTTGTGTGCTTTATTTCACTCACCAGCGGACAGGTAGACTGCCAGAAACTGCTCTTTCCCCAAAAGAGAGACGATCCCTGAGGAGAATGTCCATAGGACATACATGTTGGCCACCATGTGGATGATGGAGTAGTGACTGAAGGAGGACAGGGCCATGGGAAGGCAGCGTGTTTCTGGAAGAGGAACAAAAAATGCACACACTGCAAACACAAAGAGGACATGATCGTGTAGCACAGGTGAACTCACTGGAGGCTGGGTTGGACGTGAAGTACTTAAGCATACTTCTCTGCATTAAAGGGATCCGCCAACAGCAGAGGACTGCGGCATTCAGTGCGATAATACCTAGAAAACATTAATAAGGAAAGGTGCCGACTATGAAGAAATGCAGGGTGATACATATAAAAAAACACTGCAAACATATTGACTGTGTAAAGTAATACCAGTGACAGTCTTCTGCCCCTCCGTGAGGCTGCTCCAGAAGTCATCCACCATGGACACCAGGAGGATGAGCTGTCGCTGGAAGCTGGACAGCTGGTTCCACCAGTCGTGCCAGTATGCCATGTCCTGGGTGCCCTGGGAACATATGAATGTTTACTGAGCCTCCGTGAGCAGCTTGTAAATCAAACCAGTAATGCAAGCTGCAAACAGAGGAGATGTGCAATAATGTGAATCATTAAATGCTCACCTGCATGTCTTTTTCTGACTTCTCTTCATCTTTTGCAGTCTGAAGTCTTGACTTTAGGCTTTCGTATTGGAGAATGGCTGCAGCACCAAAGGAGCAGCCTGTAAACTGAAATGGAGTCAGACAACAGCCAGCAGCCCCCTACTGTCCCAAACATCAGTATAACATGCATCCATTTCATCACTACACATCAGCAGTAGAAAACTGGGGGGGACCTACCCCTACTGTGAACATCAGCGGTGTGAAAAGTGTCGGCCTGGGGACTTTAGGAGGAGGAGGCTGGGGCGCCGGGGTGCCAGCCTCAGTGGCTGAGGTGTTTGTTTTCTGAGTGGCATTTTTTTTCTTTATGTCAGGCCTTTTGGCCTCCTGACGAAATCCACACCTCTGCTGGTTGTAGGGGTTAAGGCTGTCAGAAGAAGGAGGCAGTTGTTGAAATATACACAAAAAAAAAGGATAAAATCAATCCACAACAACAACAACATTTATTCGCCACATACACAATCATACAGAGTACAACATGCAGTGAAATGCTTTTTGCCCAAGCAGACAGGCTCCAAGCCATCTCTGGGCTTGGTTTTCAGCATGGAGGGGGTCTAGCCAACACCCTTACTGGATACCGCCGCTACTGAACTTGTAACTCCCGCTCCAAAGATGTGCAGTCTTACAACTACGCTATCCAGCTGCTTCCCCCAAATCTTCCGTTTAGGGAAAGAACATAAAAGGCTTGTTTGAAATCTTTTTTTTCTTTTTCTTTTTGAAATTAAAATTACTTACAGTTACTCCTGGTTGTAGAGCTACAAAAAAATGAATGCATCCGTGATAAAAAGCTAAAAATACTGACAAGAATTCAAGCACCATCTTAGTTTAAAAGGTATAAATAAATCTACGTGAGTAGCATGCCTCACAGTGGCTCCATAGCTACTCGTTGGTTTAAGTATCAAAAATAAAAGCACGACATGCCGTTTACAGAAAGACTACAGTAACTCGTACACGCTTCGATATCGCAGGTTTACGGCTGTAAGTAAATGAAAATTGAAGCGGTCTTCAGCTCTGTGGATCTCCCTGCAATGAAAGTCGGAACAGTTAGGTAAGCACGGGCAGCGGCTGGTGGAGAAGTAAACACACACATCCTGTCAGTGTTACGCCTCTGCAGACAGACGCTGCGACCACAGCGACCTTGTGTTTGCTCACCTGGAGCTTCGTGGAGTGGTGTTGTGGGATCTCACGAACTCTGTTTTGGCCCATTTCATAGCGTATCCCCTCCACGCCATGATTGTGTTGACCTTCCGCTTCAAGCCCGTCCCACCACCGGACTGTAGCTGATGCTGCGTTCAGGGACTCATGTAAAAGCCAAGATTTGTAACTTGGTTTTATAATTTATAAAATTGGGTGGACAGAGAGCTGCACAACACCAAAGGGTCAAAATCCTTGCATGCTTATAAATACAAGAACAGGCCGTAACCGTTCAGCTGTGCAACAGTAAATACTCCACAGGCGTCTGTTAGCGTCTCTTTTGTTTGGTATAATCAGCTCCCTCTAGTGGCGCATTGATACACAGATTTGTCAGTACAAAAGCGTTTTCAACAGTGGTTAAATTGTTACACGTGTAGCAACCATTCTGTTTTTGTTTGTTTGTTCGTGATAGGATGTGATGTGCTACAATATCCGTAAATTTAACCATTTAATAGTCAAACAGTATTTACTTCAGTGTATCTCAGACTTCTGGGTATGGAGGACCACAAGAGCCACACGCATCGAAATTCCAATTTAAAAAAGTGATTTTCACAATGTTTTTTTAAAAACCTAATTTCAAAAACGATTTTCGAATTCCAATTTTAAAATGTTTCTAAACCACAATTTAAAATGGCGATTCCACTCCTCATTTTAAAATCCATTTCCTTTTCCAGTTCGCTCAAGGATTAGCTCACGGATTAACATTTGGATTAGAAACTGGATTAGCACCTCCATTGTAAAAATGCTGCTCCACTGCAAATTAGCCACACCGTGGGATGTAAGGAGCTCTCTGATTGGTTGGCCAGACAAACTGTATCCTTGGATTTTTCGACACCGTTGTTTGTGCTCATAGCTTTGCCTTGCTAAGAAGGGTGTGTACTTGTACAAAGACCGTTCAGCCTGGGGATTTGAAAACAAGGGTGCTTAATAATCTGAGACAGCGCAGGTAGAGAGGCAGGTGGTGAATGGCGATCCTGTGGTGACAGCCAGTGAGCAGGTAGTCCAGCATTGGAAGATTCCAACTGCAAAAGGGTGACGAATGGCCAGATCCAAAGTACTGCAAGGACCACATGGAGAAGCACAGGTAAGTGCACACAAGGGAGACTACACATGAGTAACAACAGACCTGTACTATCTGAAGTTAGCAGACAAACTAGCAAAGGATAGCTGACAACACTGGCTTTAAGTACTCCAATGGCTGATTTTCCAAGATTGCGACCAGGTGCGGCTGCTGGAAACCGCAGCGGAACCCTGCCTAGAGGCGGTGCCATGAGCAAACCTGACACTGTCAAAAGGCCGGAGGCTGGTAACTGAACTGGACCCAAGTGCAGAAACCCAGAGCAGAGATAGAAGGAAAGATTTAATAATGTTTATTAACTAAAACAACTACACTTGGCAGGGACAAAATATACAGTGGCTTGGTGAACGTGGCGCGGTAACGTAGCTGTGGCCAAACAGAGAAACAGGACCGGGAAAGCAACTGGAGTGTGACAGGTATGTATGGTCGTACTGGGGAGAGAGGAGAATGGAATTGTAGACAGCGGTGAGTTCCAGAAAAGGTGATTATAATAGTCTTTCCCAGCTTACTTTGCGGAAGGAGTGACAGAAGCGTTGAGGGAGAGGCAGCATAAGTCCGAGTGAGTTTGATGGCGTGAAATGGCTGACCTGAGTTCCATTGGTTCTGAGATAGTGAGACGGCAGGAGGGCAAGTAGGTGAGACACAGCGGGTAGGTGAGCCAGAATCCAAGAGATGTGTAATTCTGAGCCGTGGAGTTTCTGGGAGCAACTAGAGCACAAGACAACAAGGTAAGTAATGCACTTTTGGTAGAAAACATGAGGCCTGGTTACCAACATAGAGTTGTTGACAAACTGGCAGCATGAAGCTTAAATCTCCCAGCCTAAATGCCTCAATCAGCTCTAGGTGAGAGAGGCGGTTGTGGCCCTGCCCATGGGCCGATACCAAGGAAGCTTAGGAACCTTGTGGAAATATTCCAGTCACTCACCCAGACCATGACAGGCGAGACTCATCCTGGCCCCTGACAAAGACACGCTGTGGAAGAGAGCCAGAGATTAATAATAACTCATTATTAAATGCAGAAAGGTGTATAAACACATGGAGTGTGAAAAGAATTGAGAGAAGGAGAAATGCTCAGTACATCATGGGAAGCCCCCAGCAGCCTAAGTCTATTGCAGCATAACTAAGAGAGCATTCAGGGTCACCTGATCCAGCCTTAACTATACGCTTTATCAAAAAAGAAAGTCTTAATATTCTATTCTTAAAATTAGCGAGGCTGACTGTCTCCTGAATGCAAGCTGGTAGCACAGAAGAGGGGCCTGGAAGCTGAAGCCTCTGCCTCCAGTTCTACTGTTAATACTCTAGGAACCACAAGTAAGCCTGCAGTCTGAGAGCGAAGTGCTCTGCTGTGGTGATACAGCACTATAAGGTCATTAAGATAAGATGGGGCCTGATTATACAAGACCTTTTATGTGATGGAAAAGGGTTTTAAATTAGATTCTGGATTTAACAGGGAGCCAATGAAGAGAAGCCAGAATAGGAGAAATATGCTCTCTCTTTCTTGTCCCTGTCAGTACTCTCATGGCAGCATTTTGGATCAACTGAATGCTTTCAACAGTATTGCTGAACACGATGACGAACACTGTGTTGTAGCAGTCACTACACATTGACCTCACAACTTTAGGTTGAAAATAACAAGCCACCAATGACACGCTGAAGAGCCATTATGCATTTCATCTTTAACAAAAGAAACCAAGATGAAGTTGGACCAGAATGATGGAAAGAGAAAAGTATAGCGAAGGAGAGCGACAGCTCATGAACTGGAGTGTACCACATTATTTCTCAAACATGGTGGAGGCAATGTACTGTAATTGCTGCTGGTGTTCAATGGTCGTGTGACTGCTGATGGAAGCAGAAGGATGAATTCTGTGGATGTGTACAGGTTTCTGCTCAGATTCAGACAAAAACTGATTGCTGCAAAACTGATTGGATGATGCTTCACAGTGCAAATAGATAATGATCCAAAAGCATACTGCAAAAGAAACCCAAGAGTTTCTCCAGGCAAAGGCATGGGATGGATATTGTTCAATGGCCAAGTGGGTGCCCAACAGAGTGGGTTGTTGAGTTACTGCAGACAAAACTAAAGACAAAGAGACTTACAAACAAGCAGCAACTGAACATCTCGAGGGAGGAAGCAGTGTTTGCTGACGTCCATGGGTTCTAGACTTCAGGCAGTCACTGATAGCAAAGGATTTTTATCCAAGTACTAAAATGTATCCTTATATTTAAAATGACCTTACTTTATCCAATTGCTTTTGAGACCCTGAAAACATTGGACTATGTATAAAGTGGTTGTATTTTCCCAATAGTTAATATATAACTTCTGTTAAACCCATTAAATTAAAGCTGAAAGTCTGCACTTTTACTACAGCTTGATTGTCTGATTTAAAATGCACTCTGGTGACAGTTAACATTACAAAAACTGTGTAACTGTCCAAAACATTATGGACCTAACAGTCTTTCACAATCTGATCCTGTATTGAACTAATTAAGAGAATGGGGGACAATGACTCTATGAATTTGTCTTTTTATCTAATATTTTCAGACCCTGCTTAAAAAAAAAAAAAAATGTTTCTAATGATTGCTACAGCTATTAACATGTTAGGATTTCAAAAGAGTAAAACATTGAATGAAAGTCTTCCTTTCCTCTTCCTTTCCCCAAAACTCTTATTTCTTCCAATTAAATTCTAAATACACAAGAGTTTGCCTTCATGAAAACGAGAACCAGTGGAAAACTTGGACAGTAACTGAGCAATATTGATGACATTAGGTGTTGCTATTGGCATCTGGACAAGTTCCACAAACTTCTCCCAGGCCAGCCACTGACTCCAGAAATAGGTGAAGAAGGGAGAATTTGCAACGGGAAGGCTGCACTGCAGTGTCTGCAGAGGAGAGCTCTCCTCCAATGCAATACCTGCATTTGCTGGGCTGTTTTAGCTCTGCACAATACCGCACAGAGAAAGCCAGGAAAAGAGTTAAAAGGTATGATGGGGCACACAAGCGATTCATCTTAAGTGAAGCAGACAAAGCATCCCTTGGGTACATTATAATACAATCTGACTTCTGCGAGAAAATTATATAGTCATACACAGGGAACAGGGTGTGTAGCTGTTTTAGGACAAAGATATTGTGTACAAAGGCAGGGACAGCAGTATGCCTTTGCCACTGTACGGGGCAAGGACACACTGCCAAGTTAGATGATATCCTATGGGTGTAGGTCTGGGGCAGGGGAGGACACAGAGATACACAGGAGAGGAGTTAGAGGAGGAGGGATGAAGAAAGGAAAGGAAAGAAGGGATAGGAGTCAGGCAGGGAGACCGGATGGAAGAGGAGGGACAGGGAAGAGAGTAGACAAAAAAAAGAGGGTGAATATTTCAGGTGTCAAAGAATGAACATAAAGCTGTTGCTCATTTGGATTTTCATTAAAGGATGAACACACAAATCTTTCTTTGAATGTGTAGAAGACTTTAGGTGTCTTTCTGATCAATGCAGTCCATTTTCCCCCCAGCAGAGGTGTTCTCTTTCAGGTCCTCTCATCGATTTGCTGTGAACTGACGCCCGCCAGGATTCGCCTGCAGGGCAGCCAGTCCCCGGCACATGTGACAGGAAGCATAGCGTCTGAAATCAGAGCAACTTTTCATTTATGTATGACGGCCTCTCGTGCCACTGCAACTGTAACCACATAGAGAAAATATTAAAGCCACTCTGACATTCAACCGCCCGGCTTTGCGCTGTGATTTGGAGCTACACACGGAGGCATGACGCGGAACGTCATTTGGCCTTCAGGCTTCTATTACAGCTCAAAGGCTAGAAACATCTTATACCAGCAGCTCATTCTTTTTATACCATCAGAGGAAACTCTAGCTGTTGTCATAGCGTCCCATCAGAGTGCTGACAGGGCGCTTTCCAAGACACTGATCAATGGACCAGTTAGATAACACCACACTAGTTGTTTTCTGTTTTTTTTAAACTGCATAAATTTTGAGAGGATTGTGTGCAGGGCTGTGGTATTCTTCTCCTTCGGCTGATAAACAGAATCATGCTGTGTGAACTAAACACTGAGGATTTCAGTTGCCGATGTTGGTTTTGCACAAAATAACAGAGGACAGCAACAAAACACAACAACATCAACCTTTCAGTACTCCAGCTGATTAAGAGGAATACAACAAATCTGTTTGTGTGTGTGTGTTTCTTTTTTATTTAACAAGAGATAGGAAAAAAACACTCATCACAGAACAAGAGGGGCACTTGAATAAAGGTGAAAGCAGCGTACTCTTACTCACACACTACCTTTGTGTACATATCTGTCCTGGCAGTTCATGATGATGTGATTTCATTACACAACACAAGTTTACACTGAAACAGCTCACTCTGAATGCACAGCCTTTGTGTTCACTGAACTGTGTCGCTATCATAATTCTGCTGCA
>VOQK01027100.1:0-28744 GCA_015052645.1 Benitochromis conjunctus
AATTACAACACATTTCGAGAAGTCCACATATGCATTGCTTTGATACTATTTCTGGCACGAGGGAAAACGTTTACCCTGGACACTAGGCGTCGCTGTTGCTACACTTATTTTATCAAATATGCAGCGACTGCTCAACAGGTTGGACACTATAAACTTATCACTGTGCCCATTTTTCTGCTCTTTTATCGGATTCACGTTTTTTTCCGTATACAATCAAATTCTGAACGAAGCACCACATTCTTTAGCTGAAAACATCTCAATAATCAAATATCTGGAGGTTTATTCAAGTGTTTCCACAGAGTTTGTTCCCTGTGGTGGTAAAAGCGAAATATGTTAAACAAGGAATCCACGCCGCCGAGCAAGGTTTTCACACACGCACACAAAGTGGGCAAACTCTGGACCGGGACGGAGCATGCGTGCCAATCCCACCTCTTTGAAAATAACAATACTGTATTTATAATAAGCTTAAAACGTGCCATTATTGCGCCAAATCACCTTAGGTTATATTACATTTTATAACACTATTCACACCACGTCCGGCACACCGTAACGGGACCTGTACGTCACAGACCTGCAGCCGGTATAAAAAGCTCGGTCTGATCCATCCTTCACATTAGAGAGAAGCAGCGTCTGAGAGCATCGTAAAGCATCTGGCCAGGTTACAAAGAAAAAAACAAATGTGCAAAATGACGAATGTTCAACTAGGAGTGGTTTTGCTCGCCATATGTTTATCAACACAGGTAAAATGATCTTTACGTTACATTGAAACGGTATTTTAGCCGTGGAATTTATTTTATTCAGCAGGGAGCGGTGGGAGTGTGTTTTGTAAGGGCTTGGGTGCTTGTGTTTTTATTCATTAATGGGGGTGAAAAATAATGGTGTAGTTTGTTTAACTTCAGTCGTGTTTTAAGACATTCTGTAAAGCGGTTGATAGTCTGGATTGCAGCTGGCTAGACACGGAGCTCTCTTGGGAAATTAACATGAGTCAGTGATCTTCCAAATTTGTCGTGTGTCTTTAGTTCAATAAACTATATTCCTTTTTTATTTTAATTTTTCCCCCCTTTTTCACTTTTTACTTCTTGATGAGCGTGCGCTCGGGAGGATTAATGATTCAGGTGCTGCTTACTGTCTACATTATGCAAAGGTGGAATTAGAATCTAAAGTTTCTTTTAGATGCAGTCTGCTGTACGAAACCTGACACGCAAGCGCAGAAACTTGGCTCTCTCTTTTCTTCTTGCTCACCAACCAATACTGCTATGTTGTAAAGAAGAGTAAAGGCTAGTAAAAGAAACATTTTTGTAAACATGGACTTACATTTTAATTAACTGGATTTACCGTAAAGTATTTTTGTTTTTTTTAAATCTGACTTCCTTATTTCAGCGTTCATCAAAAAACCTGAGGGAAGTTCACATTTGTTGGAAAAATTTAATTCCTCACCCTGCATCCTCTTTTTTCTACTTCTCCTTCCTCCAACAGATGGTCTCCTGGACTGCCATGGCAGCCAACAACAACAGCACAGCTATGACAGCAGGGGGGAACTCCACCAACAACGCTACCACTACCACGGCCACAGACACCTTTGGCGGTCCAACCAACTCCACCTCCCCTACTGGAGCGGGCATCTCACTGCACACAGGCACCTTCTCTTTCTTGATCCCCTTCATCATGGCAGCCTTACTCCTCCAGAGCTACTGTTGAAGTCCGGAGCCCACAGCCCCCCCATCTTCTCTGCCTCAACACTCCTTCTCACCTCCCATCCCATTATCCCACGCAGTCCAGCCTCTCTCAGAGACCACAAGACTAACATGGATGGGCTCTACAACCTTTCTACGTCCTCCTTAAGTAATGCTAAAAAGTATGTAAGTCAAGACATTTCTTTTAACAAAGGGGGGTTTAGCCTACAGCCGGAAATCATCACCAATCCAACTTCCTTCAGCCCCTTGCATGGAATCAAAAGGAACAGTGGTGCATCCAGCTTCCCTTTATGGCTTGCATTTCCTTAGTCAACCCATCACATTTTGGAGATGCTCAGGGCTGCGGGTTTTCATGTCACATGTCTCGATTGAAATGTGGACCACTTAAGTGTACAGAGGTTCTTTTTGTGGCTTCTAATCGACCTGGCAATCAATATCCGAATGTGCTTTGTTTGTTAAAGTTTGGCAGATACAGTAGGAGGTTTGAGAAAAAAGCATGAGCCAGATGACCTCTTTAGTTGGTTTTACACACAAAACAAAACAAAACAAAAAATGGCTCTTCAGTCTTTTTATTAGAAATGTTATTGAGATGTATGTAGCAGAAAAGTTGCCACACGATGTGTCAGTTTTGCCTTGTGATTTTTAAAGAGCTGTGGTCTTTTACAATGAGGGTTTGATTGACACCTTTGCTCCCTTCATCCAACAGTTAGCTGCAGGAAATGAGTGTATGTGAAACCATATGGGAAGGGTTGATGTTACAGTTCCCCCTTATAGTTTATATTTTGTATAAATGGAAATGTTGTACTGTTTATTAGTTTGCGTAAAGGTCATCGAAAAAATGACAATGTACAATAAATTATGAGAAACTACAACTGTAATCGCTTCTTTGATTCTTATTTTGTTTTAAGATGGCTAACTTTCCTGAGGAAACGTCGGCATTTAACTAACTCTATCTAATCCTTTGGTTTTCCCGCCTCCAAACGTGCAGGCCATTTATCATCCTTGTGCAGTGTATAGAATTAAAGGGTGTGGTGATATTTTATTCATCATTACGAAGCTGCCAGGCAGGCGAGACAGGCAGTTGCCGAGCTGCAGGCTAGAGAGATGGACTCAGCACTCCCTTGTGCCCCTAAAGATCTGCTCTGGATTTGTGCCAGAGCAGTACTTACGGACTGGATACAAAACAATATCAGCCCCTATGGTGCTCTAGTGACGAACAACATTTAGACAGATGGATGATGAGTCTTCAATTTTGAGTTTATAAGAGGGAGGGAGGCCGTGCAACAGCTGATAACATGGATAAATGGGTTATTTCAGTCTGAAGTTTGAATACTATTATTTTTATCCTTCAATATCTGAAAGAATAAAGATGATGTCAAAGACCTCTCCAGGGAACACAATGTCAAATTTGATTATGTACTTAAAGAGGTTTGGCCTTTGGCTGTTACTTATCACTGTCTAGTCCTGTCTGTGGCTTAAATCTCCAACAGCTGCAGAGTATAGAATAATATCTGTGGAGGCACACGATCAATTAAAGCTCATATGATTCTAACTGAACTGTTTTCTGAATATCTAATGTATTCAATACAAGACATGTTTATTTTTTTTCTAATTATGCTCTCTTGGGAAAAAAAATTAACAGCAGACTTAATTAACCTTAATTAAACCTAAAGTCAGCTCTTCTATTATCCCATTTGTAGTAGTGCGTTTAGAGGCGTGATTATTCGTACATGAAGCTTCAGATTTATCCCTCATTATTCCATTTAGCCATTTCCTTTTTGTGATTTTTGTAGCTTTCTTTTATTCACTGCTGGTCTGGCAAAAAAAAAAGAAAAAGCTACCAACAAAGGGGGAAAAAAATGAACACATCACATACGAGCGTGCCCCTACGATGACAGAGAGTATAGCGTGGCTCGGAAATGCCTCAGCACCAGTAAAGCCAGCTGAATGACTCATTAGCCCAGCCTATTGTTTCTCAATCCTCTGTGCACTATTAACCTCTCCTCACGCTCGGTCTCCCCTCTCTTTTAACATCCCTGTTCCGGATCCATCCGTTTAATATCCCCCAACAGACTAGTCTGCAAATGCAAGTTCTCAAAAACGAATGAGGCTTTTTCTTCCCATAATGCAGCTGAAGTCATGATTTTACAGTGACGTGAAGACTTTTAATGATACATTCCCACCAGTTCTACTTTTTTAGCACCTTCAGTACTTTAAAACTTTTTGCGGATTGCTGACTTCATATATAGTACTGTCCAAAAATCAGCCTCTCTGTCATTTCTTTATATTTTACCAGGAAAAGGGGAATTTAGTGCAGTAATTTATTGAAACGTGCAAACATACATGGAAATATAGCACATGATGCACAAATAAAGTCTGTAAGATTCTAATGAGCTTGAAAATCAATATTTGGGACAACCTGTGATCTTTAACAATGTGTTTGGGATTAATGTCATGATACTTTCCAGGTGGTATTGCTTAGTGGATAAAATCTAATGGTACTTTTCTGCCTCCCTAACTCTATCAGTTTTAACAAGATCTCAAAAACTTGCTGAAATGCATCCACAAACCATGACAGAGCCTTATTTTACATGTTTAACAGATGACTCAGTCATTCCAGTGTGAATAGATTGGCTGAGTCATTACAGCCTCAAGTATATTAATATGCATATTTGCCTCTACTCTCTTTTTTGTATCTTAAATGATTCCATAAGCTCAAACCAAACATGTAGAAAAAGATACGCCAACCATAAAACCAACCAGTCCACAAAATATTTTTTATTGTTTCTTTCTTTCATTACTTGCTGATCAGCGGTGACTAAGCCACTCAAATAAAGCCCTTCCCATTAAAGCAAAGCAAATTTGTTTTGATTTATTGTTTATAGTCCTTCCTTATTATTCTGAATAAGCCAGGATTGCTGCTTCCGATAACATCAAGATCATTACTTTGATTACCAACAACATCAACATCATGTAAGCTTTCACCATAAAAACACTAAATTAAATTGTGTCAGTACAGCAGTAGTTAGTAAAATGAAAAGTTGAGAAATGGAGCAAATCTTCAAAACAAACAAGGCACAAGGAAAGACTATTATGGATCAGACCAGTGCTTCAGTTGCATCTGTTCCCTCTCAGTTTTACTGCATTTTTTTTTTTTTAAGTGTTGACTCACTGTTTATTCCTTTAGCATACAGTCACCTGTGTCATAGTGTAAGGTGTAACACCCAGCAGACACAATCATTGATTAGGCTGATGAATTATTCACACGTCCACCATTGTTGCGGGGACAATGTCACACACTCTGCTCCACTCCTTACCCACACGCACGCTCTTCCCTTTCATATGTGTCTTTGTTGTGTAAAAGCAACTGTTGAGATCACATGGACCATTTTTCACGCACTATGCTGCCACACCAGATCCAAGAGTCTATGTGTGAATAGTCCCGGCTGCTTCTGAACGCAGATAAAGGTGTGCATTTTTGTGTTTTCATGAGGTAATGACTGATATTAGATCCCCTTTCTGTTATTATGGTCGCAGCCTGGCTGCCTTGTGTCAGGTTTCAAACAGATCTCATAACAAAGGGAGCAAAAGAGCAGCTTTTCAGAGTTTCGGTATTTATGCCAGATAAAACTTCAGTTAGTTAAACATCCATATGAATTTTCATATGACTGAAAATTTTGGCTCTGCACTTATCAGGTGATTGTTTTGAACCTAGGATGTTTTTAACCTGTGATTAATATGTAGATAGGTGTTACACCTGTACAGCCCAGGTTTTCTCCCTGGTCCACAAAATACGTTGATTGAGATACCATAAAGAAACTGCATAATTGTACATTATGGTTAGTCAGTTAATAAACACTTACCAGTGTATCAGCCATTAAATTTTGGCCTTCCAGGTTAAAAATACCATTAGCTGGTGTTTTTTTGTTTTTGGATAATAATGTTAATAATCCATTATAGATAATAATATGATAAATAAAATACTTTCAGTATAGTTTATAGTTTCATACACTTTCATACTCCCAATAATACATGTTGATATACATAGTATTAACACTTTTTTATGCATATAATGTGCTACCTGCAAGGCACTAAGTTCCACTCTCTGGAACTGATAAATCACTGGTAAATTATTTGCCATTGATAAGTTATTTAATTATTTTATAGATGATTTAACCAATTACAGCATGTGACACTATTACAAAAGAGGTATACAAGTAAGAGTGTATTTTAAACAGATGTTCTTTGGCAGTTTGTATGTTTGTATTTATTCCTTGTTTTTTGTTTTTGTTTTTAATAGATCTAATATGTGTATCACAGTTTCACTTAAATAAAATTCACTGCTTCTGTCTTTGTCTGGCTCTCTCTTAATTAGCACATTTTTTCCACAAGGCATCTCACAGCATGATTTCCAAATGTAGTTGAAATTTAAACCTGGTCGACAACGAAGCAAAAAAATAAAAATAAATAAATAAATAATAATAATAATGCTAGTCTTATTCAATGTGTGTAGATTGTTTAGGAATGTAGAATAACTTAAATCTGTTGAAGAATGGCTTTAATCTTAAATCCTACACCCAATACAAAGAAATGAAGGATGGAGGACACTCCACATCCCACACCCACTTATACAAATCAGATGAAATCCCAATGCCAGAGAACCAAATTTGTCAAGAACACAGAGTCCAATGGACTCACAACAAGCACCTCTGAGATTTGAGATGCTTATTTCTGGGACAAGATGATTTACACAAATTTACATTTTTGCAAATGTAAATTTCTGATTTGTAAATTTTCCATTTCTTAAGCTATGTAGTCAAAGTCTGTTATCATTGTTAATGTTACGTCTCATTTTCACTCTCAGATTAACAGCATATCAAATTTTCAGTGCTAGTGATATCAGTGATGATGGAAGCAAAACTTACACACTGATATGTGCATTTTAAAAAAAGCTTATATTTGCTAGGCAGATTAGATGTATAACTTCACGCCCACCTAAATGCTCTCTGGATTTTATGGCTGTAATAGTAATAAATTATGCAGTGATTAGATTATTTTGATTCTTTCTCAATTGTACCCTGATTATGCAAATCATCTGTTCCTGTCAGCATCTGACATTCATGACCAGAACAAGCTGTTGTCATTCCTGTCTCTGGGCACATCTTTCTTGTGTGACTAGACCAACAAACACTATTTACACCCATGATACCACAGACATTTACACAACCTTGACAATTAAAGAAAAGGACAAAATTTGCTTTCTAATTTGTCCTGGTTATCATTTGTCTATTGAATCAATCATATTCATATCATTAAATTGGGCTACAAGCGGCTATTAATTTGACGAAACGTACCCTGTGGCATTTTCTTGCTGCACTTTGATCTGTTTGTTTGACCATTCAAATGTATTCCAATTCAAAGTAAGACTAAGAAAACAATGACCGATACAGTCAGGGCCAAAAGAAAGTACGCCCTCAGTAAGATCTAAGGTTTTGCATTTCAGGATGAACCAAAAAAATATCCAGTTCTTACCAGGTCAAAAAATTTGGTAAAGAGCAACAAAACTTTGCACTTGTTGTCACTATTTATTCAAATAGCGACAACATACGTCTCTTTCTTTTCTCCAAATGTGGTGATGCGGATTATGGCATCTCCACTTTTGGTCTCATTTGTCCAGATGACTTTTTCCAGAGGTTTTTGTGGTCTTTACAGTTTCTATGATGAGTACACAATCTGACTTTGGGGTGAGTTTGCTCTTGAATGTTTTCCATGTGAATAATTTTACTCACTACTTGAAAGTCGGTGGAAATAATCTAATAACCCATCTCAGATTGATTGCATCTCTCAGATCAGTGCTGACATCTTTCCTGCTTGGCATTGAGCTAACATGCACCTGAACGCTCCAAACAAGCAAACTAACAAATCCTCTACTTTTATAGAGGAGCACACACTTGCTGATGATCAATTAATCAAACACATTTGATTAGCACCACCTGGCTGCTACTTACGCTCTTATTTTTAATGGAAGCAGCAAGGATTTAATAAGTCTTTACTAAGTCACTGCTTCTGCGTGTTGGCTAATTTTCTACTGAAAACTGCACAATAAGCCACAATAAAAACAATAAAATACAAAAATATATATATTTCACATCTGCATCTATGGTGGATCTTGGATCGTCTCATGTTGTTCCTAGTATTGAGAGCACAAATATCAAATTCCTTATTCAGCACCTCAATTAAAAATAATATCTAAAGTGTACAAAACACTGCTGATCTATCTAAATATAATCAATTGTAACCTAATTTCAAAGGGCCACAGGAACAATTTAGTAACATTATGTCCCTATTAGGTTGAAATAGAGGAAGGTAAAAGGAAAAAGCAGACAAAAAACTGTGCATCAGCTGAAAGGTCCTTCCTGCCAGATGGTCAGCTGTATTTATTTATTTTTACAAGGAAGACTTTGCTTCTTAGACACAATGAAGTGTTGCCTTGCTGTACTGAAAGACAGCAGAAGTGAATCAGTTAGCATAAATAGGAGGCAGATCTTTTCAAGCTGCTTGGATTCTCTTATTTTCAGTAATCACATGTAGCTCATCAATTAGGTAGCTAAAGTGATCCCCGTTTCTGTCTCCAGTTTCAGTGATTCATGTCCAGTGGCTTTGGTTGCTATAGAAACCAAACAATGGAAAGATTTTTGACACCAGTCCAGTACGGTAAATGTGCCCCTGCTAATTTGTAGTTGATTTCTCCTTGTTTTATTAATGCTGGTCACACCGAGTGATTAGACAGAGAGGGCTTTTATTGACTAACCCTGAATGCAAAGGTAACAAAAATCCTCTTCATTTGTGAGCCTCGAATGACCTCTTTAACATAACATAGGAGGGAGAGCCCACATAACTAACCTGATTCCATGAGCAAATCAGGTTATCCCAGATTCACACCACCACTGTCCCGGCTGTCAGGGACAGTGGTGGTGTCCCTGCAGGCTACCAAACTCAGAGTGCCCTCCGAGAGCGCCTCTGATCTAACTAACTGCATATCTAGGACAAACCAGCCTCTTCTCCCCGTGTAACCTCTTGGAAGGACACCTGATGCCACATGATGGCACCTGTTTGCTGAGAATAGCTTCCACCCACTGCATGTGTCGAAAGAAAGCTACACGAGAAGCCCCAGCCAGAAAGCTGTGATGTACATGAACTAATCATGTATACAATGACTGCTAAATACACTGAAGGCTCACAGGGAGAATGAGAGAGAGACTGTGTCTCAGTACCATCTGCTCTTCGAGGCAGCGTGCTTTTTATTCAGACTGCACTCACTTTGTCTGAGACATCTGACAAAACTGAAAGCAGAGCACAAATATAATGCACCATGATAATTTTGGTTTTCATGGCAAGCTTATCCTAAAGGAATCTGTTTGATAGAAACTGAAAATTATAGCATGTTTTTTTATTATTTGGCTATTTGTTTTCAGCTGTGCATAGTTCACACACCACATATGCCATGTCTGCACTCTTTTTTTTCAGGCAGTGAGAATTATGATGTTGGTGATTTGGAGAAGACTTTGACAAGCATGATGTTTTGAAAACCAGTGGTAAAAGATTTTGTGTCATTAAATTTAATGAAAATTTCCAGAATTTTCAACACCCGAAAACAATGAGGTATTATTTGTGCCAAAAAGCTTACAGGACATGACAAATATTGTGCTGCTTCTGATAATTCCTAGACCCAGTCACAAATTCAGCTTAGTGTGTGTCACACAGACAGAAATAGTTCCAAATTCTGTCCATCTTTCTTTTATTGATCTCTGTTTAACTTCATCGTTGTGTGTCTACACTGTGTCATATCTGAAGTCAGTCACATCCCTGGCACAGGAAGCAAAGGAAATCAATTCCACAGTCACAATTTGTGAGGCCGACTGGAAATTTTGACAGTAGATCTGCTGACTACGCTGCTGTTGGCTAAAGTGATGGCGTTAACTTCCCAGGATCTTATTTCTTAGATAAATAAAGTCCTGGGTTTATTTTTCTTTTAATTTCCTACATTTAGCAGTAAAACAAAAAAAAAAGGGGGAGAAAAAGGTTGTAAGGCTTTTTTAATAGTCTCATTGTGTTGTTTTGCCTTGTTCGTTTCATATGACATTACGGGCTAGTATATTAAATATCATGTTGTTTAGCTTAGCATAGTCTAGAAAGGAAAAAAAAAAAAAAAAAAAAAAGAAAAAAAAAAAAAAAAAAAAAAAAAGGAGAAAAAAAAGGGGGGGGGGGAAAAAAAAAAGAAAAAAAAAAAAAAAAAAGTGGAGAGAGCTAACCAAATGTCACAAAATCTACCCACCAGCACTCCAAAGCTTAATTAACTATGCAGGACTAACAAAGTCATCTGCCAAGAACTAATCCTGCAAAACCATAAACTGCTGTTTGTGTAATGAGGAAAATAGTTTTCCTTACAGGTGTATTCTTTTTTTCCCTTTTTTAAAAACTTAAATAAATATTAGAAATGCCCTTAATTTCTGCTAACACAAATATATCTCATCCACTGCTTGTAAACATTAGCGATTTGAATGGCAAAAGAGCATTTTGTTCAAGTTGTCATGTGGACTTCTTTTAAACAAATAATGGAAGCTGAACATCTTTGATTGGAAAGCATGGTGAGGGAACATGTGGGGATGGAAATGTTTTATAGTTCTGAAAATCTGCACGATAACACACTAATTTCTTGTGTGTTGCATTATACACCCAACTGCTGTAAATCTGTGCCTCTTAAGTGGACCGAGGAATCTTTTTTCTTGATGATATCTCATTAGCAGACTGTCAGCTTGATTCGCAGCCCCTCCACACCTCCTCCCAGCTCTCTCTTCTTCCTACACTCCACCAGCAGGCACTGACATTTGTATAATGAATGTGGTTCGTTTTCAGATGGCTTCCCAATTAGGCGCGAGACACTGTGGACTGAGCAGAAAGTTTCGTTTTATTTGTGTAAGTGCAGTGTTCCCTAGCAATAGAACTGTCCAGATTACATTTAATCCATACAAGAAAAAATAAAAACATAAACAATTTGTAAACTGAGGTCGTTTCCTAACAGCTCACACTACGTGCAAGCAAAATAACAAACACCTAATAGGGCTGAAATTAACGTAGGACACAAAAAATAATGTCCAAAGATGAATTTCCAAAGAACTGGGATTATGGAGGCACTTTAATTTTTATAGGATAAAGACTTTAGTAAATGATGCAAGCTGTAAAAAACAATAATAGTTAAATTGTTAAGAGCAACGTGATATACTGAATGGCCATCTCAAAGGTCTGCAGATGTGACATAATGAAAACTAAAACAATGACTTTCGTTGAAATGAAACACAAGTAGTAAAGTGAGAAAGAAAGATGTTTAGTAATATAAGATAGACATGGGTTAAAAGCCTGAAGCAGCAAGTGCGGAGGTTTGGGTCTGGACACATTTGGTCTGGAGCTGTAACATTATGACAGTTCAGAAGTTTAGTGGGAAGTTTAGCGAGACCTGCCAGATTGATGTTTGGATTGAATTTTACCAATACCATCATGGGAAGTATAGTTGCTGATACTAACATGAGAATAGCCAGCTATAATACACTGAGCTGATTGGTCACCAATGGTGTATGGCACTAACAGTCCGTTATAGAATTTAGGGTCTTGGGAAGAAGCATTTGTTCCACTTATCTGAAAACATGCAAAATGCAAATTTAGATAAACATAATCTGAGAGTTGTTTTAAAACCAGGAACATTGTATTAAGTGTGACATGTACAGTGGATAACAACCATTAAATACATTGATGAAAAAAATGATGAGACTCATGATTTTGTGTGATATGTGGCGTGAAAAGAAAAACATGTGAAATTAGCTTAAATCAAAGATAATTAAATGATGTGTTCATATTAATTGTTTGCTTTGAATTTATGGCCGGGTGTGTCGTGTATATTTCAGTCATTTGTGTCTAAATAGCAAGTTTTTGAAAATCCTAATTTATTACTGAGTGCATATTATTGATATTAAATTGTTACATTTTGTATTGCTGGAGTTTTGACTGTTATTAATAATGGAGACAAGGTGTTTATTAGCTTATATTATTAGACAATACACATGTTCGTAATGCATACATGATATAGACATTCTATCTACACAACCATACAAAAATAAAATACTGTGTATTTTTTTTCATTGACTTACACATGGAAACTTACACATGGAAATGTGTAATTAAGTAAGTAAGTAAGTGTACTGGAAATTAGAACAAAAACAAACAAACAAACAAAAAACATAGGATCTCTTGTGAAAAGGTCTTTTTAGAAATATCTTACTCATATTTTTACTTTCTTGAAGAACGATGACAAGATATAAATGAATATATAAATTAAGCCACTTTTATGTTAGCTTAGCTTAGCACAATTACTAGTAACTGTGATGCGATTTTTTTTTCATGATAACATGTAAATTAGCAAAATGTCATTTTTACATTTTGATTTTTGTAAGTTATAAATAACCAAGACATCTTTTTTGAAGGGTGCTGCTAGTTGGCATCTTTCACAATTGGGGTGGTAAACTACATGTAAACTACATGTAAACTACATGAACTCATTAGGTGTGGCTTCATATTTTTATATTCCAGAATTAAATTCCAGACATAAATGTTTTATATTCCAATAAATAAATGTTATAATTGAGTTGTGTGTGTATTTCCCCCCCCGATCACATAAGTAAACTTGGCTGTGCTATAGACCATTCTGAGAAAGAAGCCTTCCAGTGAGGTATAAACCAAAGAAATGCTGTTCGTGTTTGCGGATGGAGAAAGGCTTGCGTTTACCTTTAGAGTCTGGGTAATGTCCTTAAATAGAGGTTGGAGGTAGCGATGGCATGAATGTAATAAGAAAGTCTCTGCCAAGAAGAAGCTATTGGCATTTACTAAATTTACTGGATGTGCTTCTTTTTGTATCCTTAGAGAGAACAAATACAGAAATATAATAGATCACACAGCTTACAGTAGAATTTTGTATAAGTGGTTGTTTATGTTCTAGTGGTTATTAATTATGCAAATATAGATAAAAGTACAAAAAAGCCTGCGTGTGCTCTGCTTCTATTTTATGACCTCTCCATTTTGGACTGTGCACAGTCTGAATTAAGTTAGTTGGATGACTTTTAGTTCTGAAATGATGTAAAATGGTTAAATGTGGTTTAAGATCTAATAATCAGAATAAAATTTGGGTTTAGGTTTAGGAAAATGGGCAGGACATGAAGCTGGATGTCTAACACTGTGTATTTGTGCACATATCTAAAAGTGCATTTGCTTTGTTGTTTTGCTGTATCCACCGGTGATTTAAATTAACAGCAATTTACTCTGACATCAACATACAGTATAGTTCATCCTAATGCACCGGATAAACAGAATAAACATGGTATTACTTTCTCAATGCTGTCCTTGCAGCATAGAGGAAGGCAGATAAGATGTTATCTATAAGATGGACAACAGAGCACATCACGTTTTTTTCTATGCCGCTGCTTTGAACTGACTATGGTTCATGTGTGTCTAAAAAGCAACAGCAAATAAAATATATTGGTAAATGTTTATGCTCTGATGCATATCAACTTTAAGAATTAAGTATGAATTGAGTAGGTTGTATGATAAAAGACACTTGCTTTCCAAAGTGTTCAAAACCAATGCTATTAGTAATTCCTAAATATGCCCCCCCCCCCCAACACACACACACACACACACATTCCTTCTTTGTCGCTGGACAAAGAAGGAATCTGGAATCAATCTCTAAATGTTAATTGCTCAAACATAAACCATTTCGTTTAAATACTGTTAGCTATACAGGAAACAACAATAGAAGTAATTCTGAATCAATAACACTGCGCATGCTATCCGCCCAGAGCATTCTCATTCCCAACGGCGTCGGTATGTGACGAGTTGGGATGAGAACGTGTTGCAGCTGCCTGGGGGAAAATAGGCTGCGAGCTATGATTTTAGAGCATCCACTCTCCTCTGTAAATTATTCATAAACAAAATATGTCTACAAGCAAACTGTCAAACTGACACCAAATACTGCAGTCGATATAAACCTCTAAAACCTTTGTGCCTTTAACAGTTACACTGTTACTTTGCAGGCACAGAGAATGGTAGATGTTGCGAGACAAAAAAGGAAAAAAAAAAAACTGTCAAGTTGGCAGATGTGGTTATATAGTTATATACAGATATGATTAACCCCGGACACATAACTCTGTGAAGAGGGAGACAGCCTTCATCTTTGGTTATTACAGCTAATTGTTAATATCATCTCTTCACTTTGATACTGAGTTATAATCCAAGGTCAGAATAAAAGCAGCTTTTGGGGTTCTATATCAGTGAACAGCACTTGAATATGCATATGTTGATGTGCATCTCATAACCTCTGAGTGGTGATTACTGTGAGATGGACGTTAAACATTTTTTATACTGAGCCCTCATTGTCATTTATCATTAACTGTTAACGTGCCAAAGTAGCAAACACATAAATCCTCGCATTACTGTGTGCAATATGTTTGTTTTTTTAAAAATCATCCAACCATGAAATAATTGTCAGAAAATTCAAATTTCTTGAAACTAGAATGTACTAAATTTGATACACTTAGCATTAAAGGGTTGATTTTGGAGCCTTTTTTGGTATTTGCATGAGATGTTGTTGGCGTTTTTTTCAAAACATGTCTCCTGATTAAACACTTAGCTCCATTTCTTTCAACGAGACTCGTGTGAGTACAGGATTCCTAAAACAGGATAACAAGCTTGTAGGCTTTAGGTGTGTTTGTCCTGTGTGTTGTCCAGCCCCCTTGCTGTGCCTCAGATGGATACATGAACTGGAAAACCCAGTCACATAATTTGGCCTCTAGAGTGGTCATAAAAAAAGGACATCCCCTGAGTGAACATGTGGTCAAGCTCATTAAAAACACCACGATACTTCTGCAAACAATGCATCAAAAGTTACTTTATACCTAACAGAAAATAAAAACCCAGTTAATTTAGCACAATTAAGATGAATGTAGATCTAGGACGGATGATAAAGAAGCTTAATATAATCTATGCATAACATTTAGCTTCCTCTACATCACCGTTAATGTCTGACCTATTGAAAAAAAAAGCAGCAGTTACCAAGGAGAGAATCCAGTCGTTTATTCTATAAATAATCTCAGACCTCAGCTAGTGCACGGACCTCTTTTCTCCCTCTGTTGTGTCTCAGAAGGAGCCGGTTTGTGAGGTAACAAACAAGGCTTGTGTGATCGCTATCCAAGTAACGAGTGGCCGTTCATGCCCAACCTAACCACGGGCTCACTGTTTAGCTGTGTTTTGCCAAGCATCGGGAAGTCTGTCTGCAAGCTAATTTATCTGACTCTGAGATGTAGTTTAAAAAGAGAAAAACAGATACATAGCTTATATAGCTACTTCTTGCGTAGACAGATGAGGGTTCATGTGTCGTTAGTTTAAAAATTACACGATCACTAAATTAAATTAGAGCAAAGCGATAATTTTTAGAGCAACCATGTGATTTAGGCCACATGTCCCAATATAGAAGGGAGGCCTAGAAAAGCTACACTCAGAGGTTCTGTGAAAGAATGACCCTCCTGAAAATGCAAATTTAAAGCAGATCATTCTCAAAGCCTGAGCAAACACTTGTCTTATGTAGTCGATCACATGAAAAATTAAAATTAAACAGTGATTATTTCTGTGAAGATTAACAATTACACCCTCCACTTGCAGAAACACAGATTCGAAGGTTTTTTTTGAGCAGCAGCCAAAAGTATAATTCATTAGACAGACCCACTATAATGAGCCAACATAGACAAAGCACCCAATTTCCACTGTGTCCTCTTTCCCCTGGGAGCTGTGATCATAATGACAGTGCTGTTTGTTGCCTGGTTTCATGCTGAATCATGATCACACAGCCACAGGCCCTCGTTCTTTCTTTTCTCACCTCTCTCCCATCGGTTTTTGGAAAAAGGGAACATTGATTATTTTTGCTGCTTATGTCACTTGCATGAGCAGTGTGATCTGTTTCATGTATTCATTTCATCAGCCTGTTACGAAGACAGCATGAGTTGACGAAGCTATTTTGTTTTATTTTTCAGCGTCTCACGAGGGGTCTTAGTGTGAAACCATTGTAGTAGCTCTTGTAGATGCAGAGACAGTGAAGCTTGATCGGTTTGCTGTAACCCTGTTAGACCCTAATGCTAAACCTAACCAGTATGCTATCAGAATATATAATTAAAAAAATAATAGTTGGTGTCCAAAGAGGCAACTGCAGAACAAAGAAAGTAATCAATCTAACCAGACACTCATCAACTATTTGTTGAACATTATAACAAACCGGAGTATACCCCCATGTGTGCTGTTGAAGAATAAACAGATAATCTCTTCTATCCATTTGCTTTATGTTTCTAACAGCGATATGTGCACTCTCCATTAGGCCTCTACGCTGGCATGTATTCCACCCATTTGGCTCCAGCTGATGGAGCACTCAACAATCACTTTAGTGTCGAGTGGGCCTCTCAAGTATATTAGGTTATAATTTTTTCATGTACACTTGCATTTTTAGGATAAGAGGCTATTATTGCTATTTGATGGGTTTTTTGTTTTGTAGCTAATGCATTTTAGCTCTTTCTCCTCTTTTAGGTGCTGCGCTGCCATTGCTGCTGTGTATAGGACAACAAATGCTGTAGCTGCCATCAAAACTGGTTGACAATAATTAAACATATAATTATAAGTGATTTATTTTGAATATGATTTAACAACCAGACCAGGCCATCATTATACAATTATAATCAATACATCCATAATTACTCAAAATAATAGGTAATCCCCCCTCTCCCTACTCATTGTGGATTGCACCTACCCTCCTGCCAGTTATTAATAAGTTATTAATGAGTCTCATCAGAAAGAAATGTAATCCAAGCTTGAGAAAACAAGGACAGGTGTTTGTAGTCTTTTTTTCTGAGTTTATTAAATGCCAGTTTTATCATAATGCGCAGTATAGCAGCAAGTGTTGCACAAATTTAAGCAAAGCATAAAGCGTGACGTCATTCTTTGTTCACAAGTCTTATTACAGACAAAGGGATACGACTGGTAAGAACCTTACAGTCTCCCCACAGCCTACTAATCTAAACAAAAACAGCAACAGTGCTGTAGCACACCCAGCTATAATTTGATATTTAAATCATTTCTTGCAAAGTGACTATTCTTTGGTTTAGTGTTTAGTTCTTTTCGCAGCTGTTGGAACATCTTTAGTTAACGTCTGATCTTTTTACTAATAAAGCCACATTTAGTTGTTCCCTTATTTACAAGGGGTAACCACATGAGGTAGCTCTACACGGTGGAATGTTTGCCCCAAACTCACAGACGCAAACTAAGAGGGATCTGTGCCTCTTCCTTTTGCTTTATAGACAAATGTGTAAACTACTAATCAACTATTGGCTCTGGTCTCTGTGCTTTTTGTCTTGTGCATTTTATTAGTTTCACCCGTTTTATGTTTAAATTAGCAAAGTAAGTATTACATGATTATTGTGCATTGTGCACAAGGGTGTTTTCGTAAATAAATAACTGGTAATCTTTAATCTACCCAAAACGTGGCAAGAGGTAGCCTAGGAACAATGAAAAGACAATTAAATGTGCCCGATACATCGTAAAAAGACGAATTGTTAAATGTCATAATAGCAGTCTAGGACACTGAAATCCCTAGTAGCCTTTACTTTAATTTACTGCTGTTCTTCCATCCATCCAAACTTTTTCTAGGGAATACGACGAAGCGATAAATAGTACTAGTATCAAGCGGTAGTTCAAACTGATAACAAAATGCTTACACGCGATTTTTCTACACCAAATACAGATAATAAATACATAAATAAAATAAATAAAATTTTATATCAGTAAGAAAACGTATATGAAAACATTTAACGAAGCTTAAAATTACGCCAGAGCCTATTCAGTGCTTCTATTGGCCACGATGTATATGTTCTGGAAACTGATTGGCTGCCGTTGTGAGTTCAGAGGTTAGCTCATTTGGTAATGTTGTTATGTACCCAGCTGGTGAGATGTGTGTTGTCCGTTCTTTATTGTAACAGCTCTTGCTCTTTGAGCCTTATGTTACATAAAAATAGTACACGAATGTGCTATCGCTTGTTTATTTGATTCGTTTGGCACCTTTACACATTTGTTTTGAGCGGCGATAACTTCGCCATGCTAATGCTAGCTGTGTAGCTAGCTACGTAGCTTGGTGAGAAGTCTCCTAAATGTCATGTTGTATCGAAACCTGACCTTGTAGTCGCGGTGAGCTGGAAGACGACTAGAATGGCTTCTGTCAGAGCTATGACATCAACCAGGCTTCTGTGTTTATTCAATGCGACAGCAGCAGGCTCCATCAAAACATTAGCCAGGACAGGGTGCAGAGTGTGTCTCACAAGAAATATGAACAGTTCACCTCCAAGGCTCCAGGGCTGCATGTCAGCATGGGTCATTGATCAGTATGGTAGTAATGGTGTTCTGAAGTACACAGAAGAAATCACCGTTCCCACGATTAGTTCTGCCACTGAGGTGATGATTAAAGTCCATGCGGTTAGTCTCAACCCCCTTGATGTAGCTATGAGGGGTAAGTGCTGCTAAACGAACTTAATAATTAACAAAGAAACTAATAAGTTACAGCAATAAGCTAAGTAAGTTCTCAATTTCAGGTGGCTATGGGGCTAAACTGCTGAAGTTAAGAAGGGATCCATTATCTGTGATGGACAATGACAGTGAGTTTCCTCTCATTCTTGGTCGTGATTTGTCTGGTGTAGTAGTGGACTGTGGATCTGAGGTTACCCATTTTGCCCCAGGAGATGAGGTAGGTTCTGCATTGCACAATCATCTTTTGGAAGTTGGTGACAGTACAATGTCCTGTGGGGGACTACTTTAGTGAGGATGCCTCAGCTGTTAATTTAGCTGCATTAATTGCTGATGTTGAACTTTGCATCGATGTTAAGGTTAGTGTTTAGTGCATTTTATTGACATGCTCTTAAGGAATATTAGAAACGCATCTAAATGCATTCAACATCACCAGCAGCTACAAGCTTTCTCACATTGTTAGTGAAAATTTGCCATACTCTCATACTGTGCTCAAGTGTCTCTTCTATTCATTTGGAATGCATTAAGTTGTACATGTGCACTTAAAAAGTGATTTCATAATATCAATTCACCAGATACTTTATTGGGTGCTATTTTGTTGTTAATGCCAGGTTAGACCCTATTTTGCCTTCAGAACTACCTTCATTCTTTGTGGCATAAATTCAACGAGGTGCTGGAAACATTTCTTGAAGATTTCGCTCCATATTGACTTGGACAGTTGTTGCAGATTTGTCAACTGCACATCCATGATGTGAATCTCTCGTTCCACCACGTCCCAAAAGTGCGGTATTAGATTTTGGGGAATTTGATCACATTGAACACTTGTCCTTTTCAAGAGACCAGTTTGTGATGATTTGAGCTTTCTGACATGGTGTTATGCTGCTGGGAGGGATCAGCATGGTCAGCAACAGTACTCAGACAGGCTGTGACATTTAAATGATGCTCAATTGGTACTAAGGGGTCCAAGTGTGCCAAGAAGATATTCCCCACACCATTATACCACCACCACCGGCCTGAACAGTTGAAACAAGGCATGATGAATACATGCATTCATCTTCTTTTCACCAAATTCTGACCCTGCAATCTGAATGCCACAGCAGGAATCTAGACTCGTCTGACTAAGCAATGTTTTTCTAATCTAATGTCTAATCTTGATGAGCCTGAACAAATTGTAGCCTCAATTTAATTTTGTTAGCTGGCAACTGGTGTGTTCTTCCGCTGCTGCTGCAGCCGACTTGCAATGTTGATTATATTGCACATTCAGAGATGCTCCTCTGAATTCCTTGGTTGTAACAAGTGGTGATTTGAGTTACTTTTGCCTTCCTATTGGCTTTAACCAGGCAGATCATTCTTTGACATCAACAAGGAATTTCTGCCCAGAGAACTGATGCGCACTGAAAAATGTCTCTTTTTCAGACAATTCTTTGTATACCCAAGAGATGGTTGTATGGGAAAATCCCAATAGATCATTGGTTTCTGAAATGCTTAGACCAGTTCATCTAGCATCAACAACCAGGTCACACCCAAAGTCACTTAAATTACCTTTCCTCCCCATTCAGATGGGGAACCTCAGCAGGTTGTCTTGACCATGTCTGCATGCATAAATGCACTGAGCTGCTGCCATATGGCTGACTGATTAGATATTTGCTTTAATGAGCAACTATTCTGGTGTACCTAGCAAAGTAGCCAGTGAGTGTCTATTAGTGATCAGGTGACAAACTGAAAAATAACTAGACAGGATGATCGTTTTAATATCTTCTCAGGTTCAAATGCAATTTGTGATTGAGTAGATGATTGTAAAAGAAAATGCATGAATCAAGCAAAATGCTTTGTTTGTTCTTGTAATACATTTATAATATATTATCCACATTATAATATAGTCACAATATTCATAGACATATGGAAAAAGTACTAAGGGGTAAGGAGTCACGATTCATAAAGACTGGGCACCCTGATTTTAGCACACTCAGAAATCTTAAAGTGATAAATACCATATTAAAAATGCTGAGGCAAATTTGCTGATCTTACACAATTTTTCTAAAGTTAAATATGGTTATATTGCTTAACCCACTTACATGCACCTCCATAGTTAAGTAATTCAGAGACATTTTCTTGTTGGAAAGATCAAGTGCTTTCTGCTTGGTCTCCCAGTCAGTGTGACTCATAATAATTTGAGACCTTCAACCCTGCTGTCTCCCACATATCTACATTACTGTCTTCCTGCAGAGAGAAATGCAATTATGCAAATCTGGCTTAAAGTGAATGTAATTAAATCACAGAACAATACTCCAGTAACATTTTCCACATGCACTATTCTAGTAATTGTGTTCACCAGTATAAAAATATCTTTGGAAACGTCTAATGATCAGAAAGGACAGGAACAGTTGTGCGAGACCCTAATAGCTGATTAACCAGATTCAGAGACTGAGAGTAGGTGGTTAATTTAAGTTGTGTTCCGCATGTTAAATGTCATATTTGTCTCTAGGTGTGGGCTGCTGTTCCCCCATGGAAACAAGGCAGCCTGGCTGAATATGTGACTCTAACAGAGTATGAGGTGAGCAGAGTCTGTGCAGCAGTTGGACTGCGATGCATTTTTATAATTAACTGTGAATAATTTAACTAGTGTCTACACAAAGACTGACATTAAAGTAATTGTATTGTCAGTTTGTTTTTAAACTAATGGAAAAAGTTCATTGAGGACCCTTATTTAAACTGTAAAATACATAATACACAAAAGTTCGGAAGAAGCCAACCCTGTTTAGTAATCCTTCAGTGTAAAATGTAATTAGGATTAAGTTTGTTTGTTAGCAGTAGCTGCCGTGGCAGCAATTAAAGGGACATACAAATTGCCCTGTGTTTTCTTGCTGCATTGAACTTCATTTATTCTCCGACTCTGGCTGTCTGCCCTCGCAGTCGCTGTGCTGATTAGACGCAGCTTCAAAATTTGTAAATGTAAAATATTGTTTACAAGTGAAGGCAATTCTGACATTGTTAACACCGTCTGCGTGGCTGATTTTTGCAGGTTTCCCATAAGCCAAAAGTACTGAGCCACACAGAGGCAGCATCAATTCCCTATGTAGCCAACACTTCTCTGTCTGCACTTGTCAATGGAGGTGGTCTTTGCAGAGACAGTTCTTCAAATAAAAGGCAAGCATCAGCCAGACCCACAATAATTTCATGTTGAGCTCCTTTCACCCTGTTGCCATGTATGCTTATAAAAAAAAAAAAATCATAAAAAGAAGTGTTAAGCCCCCGAATGCTATTAAAGATTTAATAATGTCTTTAGTTTGACTTGGAGAATTGAATATGCTCTTTCCTTGTTGAGAAATCAGTTCGGTCATGTTGACTCAGTATGTAACGAAACCTGTTTCAACACTTTCATTTCATTTTAATTGGCAACAAGAGTTTTAAAATAATGCATTTAACCCGCAAATGTCAAAACATTTAACCTAACCCAAATTTTAATAGAACTTCCACTTTTCCTCTAATGTAATAGCTTCCAATCCTGCAAATCCCTTTGTACCCCCCGAGGCTTCCACTTCTTTTCGTAGCTTTGCATAAATGAGTCACACAGTAATTGAATGACCCTCTTGCTGCTGGGGTTTCTCCTCCTAGAGTTTTAATCACTGGAGGATCAGGAGGCATTGGAACATTTGCTATTCAGGTAAGGCAGAGTGTCTTCGTATGGCTGTGCCTGTATGTATATTTATGCTTTTGAAACCCTGACAAAGTAAGATCCCTTGCTGTGTGCATACTCCCTGTTTTTTTATCCTTTATGTTCTGCCAGCTGTTGAAGGCTTGGGGCGCCCACGTAACGGTCACCTGCTCTCAGAACGCTGTGGGTCTTGTTAGAGGGCTGGGAGCTGATGAGGTGCTGGACTACACAGCAGGAGATGTGGTTGAACAACTAGAAACGATGGAGAAGTAAGAGCTGCTCTGTTTGTAGATTACATTTGAAACCTGTGTGGTTATATTGTACTTTGTTTAAAGAAACACTGGAGTGAAATGCTGCTCACTGGTCCCAACACTGGTGTCTGTTGAAGTATCATTACAGTCTGTGCCAAACCAGTGAACGTGTTAATTAAAAAGGACTCATCTGGATTTGCTAGATTTGGTGTGTTTCGCCCTTTAAACACCTAAATGTGGTAAACGTATTCCTATCAGCTTGGCACACCTGTTCGCTGACTCTCTTTCTAGTTTCCATGGAAACCACGGCTTAAGGTCTGAATGGATGATGGTTCAGTTATTTTCCTGCCCCCAAAACAAAATTGGTAGTCCTTGGTTTGGTTTGTTAGAATTCCAGTGAGGGGCTAAACCAGCACAGTGCATAGTGTACTGACATAGGATTGTTTGTTTTGAAGAAGGTAATTTTTTGTTTTTTTAACCACATTTCCAGCAAGATGTTTACAAGTTTGTCTGTCTCTGTTTCCACCTCAAGGTTTGACGTTGTTTTTGACAGCGTGGGTGGAGATACAGAGGAGTGGGCGATGGGCCTGCTGAAGCCCTGGTCTGGTGCAAAATACGTCACACTGGTAACACCTTTACTTCTCAATACCGACTCTATGGGCCTGTTGGATGGTACGTTGAATGCTGGTTTCTCTCTGCAGAGCAAGGCCATTCAGGTAAACACCAGTAAAACTGACTTTTGATTCAAACAAAAAAAAAAAAAAAACCCTCCATTGCGGTTGTTTATTTTTATAACACACACTGAGGTTTGTTTTTCTCATTAAGGCATTATTCTAGGTGTGGCCTGCCAGTGCTTCCAAATTGAAATGTCATACTTGATCCTCAGTGGCATGGAAAGAAGACATGGGTATTTTTTCCATTCGGTTGATTATATGGATTGGAGCTGAGGCGACATAGGGAGGGGAAAAATCAAGTGATGACTTGACTGAGTGTCACAGCAAATTCTTGCGCTGCCTGTATTTTTTCTTATTTTTTTATGTGCTGAAGAGCAACATAAATATGACTGTGTGCAGGTGAAGAGGGAATAACATTAACAGTTTGAGTCCTTGCATGCGTGTTAGCTTTATGTTATTTTGGTTCCCTGGTAGCTGGGGTTCATGTCATGAAGATCGTGGCTGGACAGACAAGGACAGGGTGGAGCTGCTCTCGGGACTGAGTGAACTTGTTCTGGGCAGGGTAGGCACTGGTGACAGCACAGCTGGCAGCGTTAGAATGGATGAGACGGTGTGTGTGTGCGTGCATGTGTTTGCTGCTGAACCAGCAGTATTTGGTGTTTGTTCAGATTGTGGCCAACCATCTCCCCCCCTCCCGGCAAATACCACTGTTTGTGTGTTTCTTGCCAAGCCTCCGAGGCCCTTTGTCCATGGGAGCAGCCAGCTGGTCACTTTGGCGAGGCTCAGCTGCATCAGTCACACCCTCAGTGCCCAACGCTGGACAGCCTGCCATTTTTATCTGTGCAACTGAGCCCTCTAGTGTCAAACTAGAGCTGCACTGAACAATCATGTACTGTCTGTTTTTTTTCCAAGCAAGTCAGGGTAGTTTTACCAGAGCAGTGTTACATAATAACACAATATTATCAAGTATAAAGCAGTGTTATGTTTTTGTTTTGTTGTTTTAAATGGATTATTACACTAGAGCTTCTGTCTTATTTACAGTTTCTTTTTTTTGTTGTTTTTTTATTTAGACATTTGCACTTGGAGCACCTTTTACAGACCTTTTTTCAAAGCAGGTAGTCCTGGTCTTTTCCACATATAGCAGGAAAAAGACCACTGAAACCATTAGTGGTATCTCTCTTTAATTTAGATGCCCTAATAAACTAGTAGGCCATCAAGCAAAGTATGTGTGCTCAGAATCCTGCATCTGTCAAAGAAATGTAGCTCAGATTCATGCAAAATGTGATGGTCAGAGGTGCAGTTTGTGTCCGTGTGTGTAAAACTGAATATTAGCTTTAAGGTTTCAGGTAATGTATTATCATTTAAGAACAACACTTTAATAAATGATAACAACAACACCACTAATTAAATCCTATATTCGTGTTTCTGCTCATCTCATCATCAGCTGGTCGTGACAATACGTCCGAAAAGTCACTAAATCAAATCATTAGATGATAATCTAAATATAAATGTTTAAATTGGTTACTTTTGAATATTTAGTAGTCTTCAGTATTTTATTGAAAGCTTATCAGGAAATTAGTGCTAACTAGTGCTTTCATACAAAATGTGGTTACTTCCTCTTAAACCCTCATGGTGCTAATTACTGTAAGTCAGGATAACTGGCATGTGTGTGTTTTAGTCAGCTTAGTTGTCTCTTTTGGTGTCCTGATCCAGATCCTAATTTTTAAAAATAATTTAGACAGTTTTCTTTTTTTCTAACAGATAACTCTGTGTGTTTATTCATGCGTATGAGATGCAGACAAGCCTGATTTTTAATTACTGCCTCCCCTTTGCTTTCTTCTTAGAATTTCTTGTCAAGTGGAGTCTTCTATAGGTGGGGATTTTATGCACCAGATGGACCTGCCCTGGATGAAGTCAGCAAGCTGGTAGATTCAGGGAAGGTACTATATAGCTTTATTATTCATATCATGAACACCTGCCTTTTAGGACCATTTGTACTGACAGAATTAGGGAAATGTATAATTTGCAAATCCGTCACAGCCAGAGAGTTGAATTTATGCAGAGATGGAGATCATGCAACTCACTGAATATTGAACATACCATGGATTCCCTATGAGTCTGTATCCGAGGCTCCCATGCGGCTTTGTGAAGGAGTGAGAATCACATTCCTGCTATTCTGGTTGGCTGGTTGGTTGGTGGTGTGCACGGTTGGCTGCTGGGCGATTGAGTCAGGCGCCATCAGACGGTGAATGGATTTTTAAACAGTGCTGAGCAGCCATTCGCAAAAGCGTGTGGGACCTCTGTCCTTTTGTGCTGGGGCTTACAGCAAGCAGCAAACTCAGGCCAGTGGCGGGAATCTATGGCCTCCGGGAACCCCCCCCACCCCACTCCTCACAAAACATACACGCACAATCTCTCTGCTCTCTCTGTCCTATTCGCAGTCAGAAGTGTGGATGGTTTCCAGTGACGCGACTGCCCTCCCCATTCATTGTTAAAGACAAGAGATGCTGACCACAATAACAAGCCCGACTGCTTGTGTTGTGGGACTAGCACAGGATTGTCCAGCCTCATCACATTCTAAACCCCTCCCTCACGTTTTCACTCCTGCAACTATGAAAGCAGCGATGTTGTAGCATTAGGAGTTTGTGGTTATTTGCTAGACTAAACTATTTTGATAATGGGTTTGAATATCGGATCACTGTAATTTGCAGTGCTTTGTGACTCGTGAAAAATGCTCTTCACTAAGACGTGCAAGTGGAAATGGTTCCAGTGCCGTTAAGTTTGGACAGTTACTCATTTTGTCTGGTTTACTGCTCTTAATGCACGGTGCTTACCTCACGAGCACTATTTGCATAAGCTGGCACATTAATGACAGACTGTCAATACACAATACTCTGCTGCTTTGGGGTTTGTTTGTTTTTTTAGCACCATTAAAACAAGCCAAAATAAATTTTCGCAAACAATTGAACTCCTGCCTAAATGTATAAATCTGATCTTTTAATTATTTCCCATTTCTGCTGCTCTGTCACAGATCCTGCCTGTTGTGGAGGCCCAGTTCTCATTTACTCAGGTGCCTCAGGCTTTTCAGAAGCTCGAGAAGGGCCACGCCAGAGGGAAAACTGTAGTCAGGGTGGCTGAAGAGGACGACAGACAGACTGAAGAGCTGGTGCAGGACAGCAGCACGGAGACTGCAGAGTCAGTGCAAGAAACAGCCCAGCAAAGCTAAGTAGGGGGAAGCAGGTGCCTAGAGAGTTTCTATTATGATCCTTCACCATCAGCAGAGTGAAAGGTAGTAGTCTGTTGTGTAGCAGACTGCAGTCGTGACCTGCACTTGTAATTAGAAGATACCAGAAGTTGTATCTCTCGCTAAAGCGCCTTGTGTACTGTACTTGAAGTTTTCATAAGGTTTTCGGGTTATGCTGTGTTCATCATGGTGAAAATACCAATATTACCATCTAAATGCTCCTTATGTCAACCATGCAGCTGGTTATGGTTACCAGACTTGGTAATTAGCTGGCTGGTACAACACGCAGTTGTATAAAGAAGCTTTAAGAAGTTTGTTTCTGTTACAAACGTGGAAGAAACTTTTTGTTTTTGGGTTTAGTTACCCATCATTACCTTGTATCTGAAATTATGTGGACATCCTGTAAAGCTACTCTCAAAGGAATATATCAGTGTAACTTTCGGGGAACAACAAACACAAAAATCTGAAATGTTTTGTTTTTACACTGTTGCATGTGCATTCCACTCAACTGTGCACTGTGTTTGAGAAGTTCATTGACAAAAATAGTTTTATTACATTGAAAAGAAAAAAGTTCTGTGTTGAATAAAATACATGATATTTGTTTCCTTGTGTTGCATGCAGCTGGAAGAAAAAACTATATGTACTAAATAACAGCACATTTCATTAAAAAAATCCAAAAGAAGTTTTAACACTGTTTTAAGTTAATAAAAATAAGGCAGAAACAGATTTGTTCAATGGAGAATACAGCTCAAACATTTGGGGTCACCTAGACAATGTCTTGTTTTTGAATGTACAATAATATTCATTTGTTTTGTTCTGGTAAAACATTTAATTGAGCAGAAACCTTGTAAATAACAGTGGAAAGTGGAATCATAAATCACATAAAGGATTTTTTTTGGAATATCTGCATATGTGTAGGCTAATGTACAGTCAGGCTAAAAGGCCAGTTTTTGTCTCAGAATAGCCAAAAATCACTGTACGCTAAACTAGTCAAACTTTCCTTTCAGCAGAAACGAATCCTTAATTGCACCTTAAAACATTTACAATCAATGTAATATTTTTCTTTTCAAAAGCAGGACTTTTCAAATTGACCCCAAACCGACAAACGGTGTAAGAATAACATGTTAAATATCTCAAGTCCTGAACGAACTGTTTGTACGTTTGTTGCGTAGCAATACATTCTTCCAAAATCCTTAATTTCTCTCCCAGCTGACATCTTCATCGGCCTTCTCATGGTTCCCCTGCAGCAAACAGTTGAGGACCTCCAGCGGCGTACCTCGTCTGCGAGCACTGTGTGTCACTGCAGTAGTGTGTCAGGGATCCAGTTCAGCAGACTTTGTTTTCATATAATCGCCACATCCCACCTTTGTTGTAGTTTACTTGGATCAGGTGTGTTCAGAATCACTTGGTTTTTGTCATAAAGATGACCACCTGAAAGAAACCGATATTTTTATTAAGTGGATTTTGTATACATATTTTTAGCATTATTCTAGCACATGGAAAGAGATTGTGTTGCATAATATTCTTTATTTTAAGATGGATTAAAAATAGACTGAAACATATGCAAAACATTATATATAATTTCAAATACAGCAATGATAACTCCAACAATAGTATGTTTTCAGTACTCCTATTGCTTCTTGATGCTTGTACACTATTGTTCAGTCCACAAGGGGTCACTAATTGACAACGATGCAAACAATGTGACTAGACATAAATCCAGTTGTATACTGGGAATATTTAACCACAGGTTTTAAGATCCTTTTATTGCCTTATGCACAGAAGTTACATTCTTTACTGTCTCTTAAATGTGCATGGGAACACAGAATACTCAAATGCTCAAATTGAGTAGAAGGGCACAATATAAGTACCAGTCCATTTGCCATTTAATAATAATTGTAGCATTTGCTCCGTAGTCCATATAAAGGCAGCTTGTTGGATTTGACAAATTTCATAAGACTAAATGTGAAACCTGAATATTTAATATATGGAAATCAAACTGAAACGTAAGTGTTATGTAACTCTGACATTTGAATCCTCTGTGGGAAGCTTGTCCCAGATGGTGCTTGTAGTGCAAACTAACAAGGTTTTATATACAAATCATCTATCAGAACAATTTTACTGTTGGTGTTGTAACACTGGTGAGGCTTACCTTTGACTTCCAGGACTAGATCGGAGTTGAGGGTATAGCAAATAACACCCTCAGGGGTGATGCTCCAGAGGTGGATTTGGTCATCTAGCTCTGGAGTGAGACCCACACGGCTTCCTGCCATTGTCACGCTACCACTGGGACTTAGGCAGCACTCCTCCAATAGCTGGAAACAGAGAATGGAGTCAGAGATATTCAAATTACCAGCTGCTACTGTATTGTCACTAAAAAAAGGCAGAATGGTGAAAAATTAATAGATAATATAATATATGATCAGATATAGTGCAGAAAACACCGCTGTTTGACCTGTGGTCACTCCTCTTGAACTCTTTAACCTTGTTTTGATTCTCGTCTGAGATTTGACCTTAGGATCTAAGATCTTGATCTGCTATTCATCAAGCTTTCCTTGACCTTTCTTTAT